>KL280035.1:24264-43039 GCA_000699545.1 Podiceps cristatus | reverse complement strand
TAGAATATATAAAATGAACAATGCACAATATTTGAGTGCCTTCTTATGGATGGATATAAGTGAAACCCTTTCTTTGACCTAAAAGATGAATGTTTTCTTGAGAGCTTCAGGTAGTAATCATGTGCAGGAGACTCCACTAAATATCTTCTAACATTGCTGTAGCAAATACTTTCTATTCAATTAGAATATATAAAATGAACAATGCACAATATTTGAGTGCCTTCTTATGGATGGATATAAGTGAAACCCTTTCTTTGACCTAAAAGATGAATGTTTTCTTGAGAGCTTCAGGTAGTAATCATGTGCAGGAGACTCCACTAAATATCTTCTAACATTGCTGTAGCAAATACTTTCTATTCAAGGTGAGTTAGGCCTACCTGGGGCTTACAAGATCCCAAAACACTATCAGGTATGCTGAAATATCAGCTGGCATTCAGGTGTTTTTCAGTGGTGGGATGATTGTGTGCTTCAGACATTTTCCCAAAATGTTTTTTCTTGAAAAATAAAAGAAGATGTCTTGGTTTTCATCAGTATCATTGAGACTTCAAGCATAAACCTCTGTATTTAGAACAATTACTGTTGAAGCCTCATCTGCAGAAGTACAGAAAATGCTGTGTGTAGAGTTTCACTTATTATTTTTTTTAAAACTTCAAATGGAATAGTTTAGTACAGTGTTGCAAGGCAAATCAGCCTCTCACTGCTGCCTGTGAAAATAATGGAAGAATGCTGCGATGGTCCTTGTACACCTGCTGCAGGACTGGTGAATGACAGTACTTTCTGTCTTCTCTGTCTGCTCATTGCATTTTTGAACAGTTTTCTTTTTTGTCTCTTGAGACCAAGCACCAGAGTAACCTTGTCAAATAGGACAGTCTCCATGCTATCTGCTTACGATTACAAAGAAATGTTGGTACAAAATAAACTGATACTGAAAAAGTGTTTTGTAATTTCTAATGGCACTGTCAAATTAGGAGAAAACTGGCGACGTTTTTCCAAGACTGGAAAAGTGCAATGTTTCGCTACTATGGCAACTAGTATTGGCAGAGTGTCTACTTCTTGTGCCTCAGTTCTTATGCCTGATGTGCAGTGGTTGCTCCTAAGAGGATTTTTATGAATAACATCAGGATGCCAGATAAATTTGCAAGCCCTTCATCTCTTACCTTTCTCTGTTCTTAACTGTAACACAGAAGGAAGAGCTCTGTTGGTTTGGCATTGCAGAGAGAGCATGACTTGCAGAATTGCACAAAGCTGTGAGGACTAAGTGAGCAGACCAAACAACCAGCCCTCCCTGCAAAACAACACTAACCTTCCCCCCTGGAGTGGGTGGAAGGACACCATGTAATGAGAATTCTTTGCAGTATACCTGTGGAAAAGGAAGAGCACAAAATGTTGCATTAGTAGTTCCACGGTAGTAAACTCAGACAGGGCAGACTGGAACTGATGGAACATGATGTCCTGTGGTCTTAACTCTTAGGTGGCTCAGATGTGGGCTGCTGAAATAGTCGGTCTGCTCACTGGAGTCATATGCACCCTGACAAACTATCATTGGAAGGTGTCATGATTTCAAAAATGGAGACAATCATACTCATTTCAGAAGTGAAAGGACTTTGTCAATCCCATCATCACCTCAGCACTGTAACAGGCTGGATCCCTGTGTGTGTGAATTGTGAATTTTTTACCTTCTTGAGTGGAATAAAATTATTAGGAAGTGATAGTCCTTGCATCCTCCCTGTCCCAAGTGAAACAGATGACTAATTTCTAGACAGATGTGACAATCCATATTAGACCCTCTCATTTGCCAATTTTAGGTGCACACGGAAAAACACCTTGCTGAAGCTTTCAATTAACTTTATTTAAACATTATGAAAATAAAGGTCATAGAGATACCTAGAAAACAAATGCTATAAAAATAGGTTTGTTTTGATAGAGTAAACCATTCTTCCAGGACAGCATAAAATATGCTATGTTTTTCTCTGATGCATGTCTTAAATGGTATCTGTTTATTGTGAACTACTGCCTGGACATTCATTGCCATTTTTCTCGAGATGTCTCATGTTCCTCAGTGCTACATTCTGCGGAGGACAAGAGCAAGTACAGAACTGATAGACATGCAGAGCCAGGCTTTAACTTCCTTGTTTCCAGCCATCTTCTGATTTGTGGCTGTTGCATGATTTGGTGGTTTGTGGGGTTTATTTCTTTTGGTTTGGCTTGGTTTTTTTTCCCACCTGCATACAAAATGCATTTGTGCATCTTCTCAGGCTTTGTTTGGGGAAAGGCTTTACCTTTGGCATAATGTATAAACTGTATGGTCACATCAAAAGCAGTCCATGGAGTGGTAAGTGATATTATTGCTCACATGTCGAAAGAAATGTAAAATACATGAATGACCTAATTATTCTCTACCACTGGCACAATAAAAACAGCAGTAGCTTTACAGGAATTATTGCTGTCTCCTTTGTGCCATACACCTTCCACATTTGGCGGTAAAGGAGTTCAGCTGTAGAATGAGTGCTGAAAGTGGGAAAACCACTTTTGATAAAGTAATTGAAATCTAATACAACATTTACTCTGGAGAACTGGAAAAAAGAACACTTAGAAAATCAAGTAATTTTAGCAAGCATCTATGCAGAGTGCAGGATTAATTTTTCTTTTCTGAATTTCTGATTTGGTTAACCTCATCTCTGTTGTAAAGATAGTACAAAGTATATCCTTGACACACTAAGCTTATTCTGATGTGTTCTCCTCTGAAGATTGATACTCTGTAAATGTTTTCAGAGTTCTGGGAATCTTCAAATCTGTAATGCTTCTGTAGACAGGGGGTAAATGGTATTTTCCTTCCTCAACCTATTCTTTGGGAACTCCTAGTATTTTTGATTGACGTTTTCCAAACAGGTTAGCCTGAGGCAGACATTTGCTTGGGAAGATTTCAGCTCAGATGATTGTGGCTAGGGAAACTATAAATAACTGAAAAGGTGCTTTCAGCAAGAAAGTGTAAGAAGCACAACTTTAATAAAAGATGACACTACCAGACCTGTCCAAAGTAAACACACTGTATTACTGTGTATAGATGAAATCTGTCTTCCTATTCAATCAACATAAGGAGAAAATTGCTTCTAGTATTATAAGAAGATATATTTCATGGAAATTTTTAATCATCCCTGCTCTGAATTTCTGTCCTTTTCCAGCAGTGTTCTGCTCAGAAACATATTTTATATTGCATGATTAATCTCTGTAATGTTAGCCTTATACTTTGTATGATGTTATTAACACTAATCTGAAATCTAGGCTGTTCTTTACAGACAGAAATTACTAACTGGCAGCCTCATTCTCCCTAATGCAGAATTAGTTAAAGTTGAAGGAAGAGTATCCCTAATCATCTTACATGTTTATCCCAGGGATATGACTCTATGGTTGGTTTTGCTCCTTGTTTCATTCTAAGTCCTTGAACCACATGTATACTACAAACCTTTTAGTGGCAAGGCTCTAATACAGGTCAAATCAAGCTGCACCCTTGATAAGGAAACCTAGGCAGGACTAAGTAAACTGCTCAAGGGTTTTGTGTTGGATAGCACAGATAAAAGTTAATCCTGATTGTATATCAAAGCTTAGCACCTTGTGTCAAAGACAAACATTATGTAATCATGAACGCGTAAATTATTATCCACTTCTCAACATAGAATTGCTCTTAAACTTTATTTCCTTGAGTGCAAAGAGGTGGAAAAGATTTTTGACTCTCAAGGAATACCTATGCATTCTTGCTTATTTTTTTTCTTTTCCCTTTACTTCTTCACTTTCATATGCACCAAAAGAATATCCGTAAGATTTTCTAAGCTCCATTGGACCCTTAGCAGTAGGAGGCTCATTACTACTGTGCTTAGTTGTCATTATCAGATTTGGTGTGACTTGCTTATCAAAACTATTATTTCTCTATAAATTTATTGTCATATTCCTGTCTTCACTGTGTGAAAAGGGAATATGAAAAATACTGATTAAAAGTGGATTTTTGTATGTGCTTTATAAAAGGAAGGAAGGTAAAATTATTATTTTATCAGGAAGATAAATATGTGTTACTAGATCATACTAGTTATTATTCCACCACTCATTAGAAGTCCAGCTCAGAAAAGGTGTGCAAGAAGGGTGGTCTTTCTGCATTCTTGTTTGGTTTTTGTTGCAATAGAGAAGTTTTACTGCCTTTGTATAAAAAAGTAGTTTTGATATCAGCGTGCTGAATATTTGCATGTGTGAATAGCATTTGTTTTGTAACTTTTGTCAAAAAGAGTTATATATTGGAAAAGAAGAGGGATTTCAGTTATTACAAGTGAACACGAAACTTTGTAGAAAATAGTTATTTTTAAAAAAAATCTGAAACAGAATGACTTTCTCTTCCCCTGTTGAATATTTAAGTTTTCGCCCCTTTTTTTTCCAAGTTACTGCAGTTTTACATATTTCAATTGTTTAAATAATTTCTGGAAAGAGGGTTTGGGATCATTAGTTTTGAAAATATGTTTTGTTACTTTTAGTTGCAGTATCTGATGCTGCTACTTGATTTTGTGACTTTTAATTTTCATTAGCTAGCTGACTGTATGTAATGAATTGCCCAGTATACTAAAGAATGTCCATGACCCATACTGTTATACAAACAATGTAATTTGTCCATTGCTTTTTTCTTCCATTATTGATGCTGTTCCTCAAGAGAACAGTAAGATTCTTCTATTTACACAAAGTAATGTCGCGAACCACAAGTAACAATTTCTTATTACATTAGGATCTACAAGCACATGTTTTCAAACAGCAGGTAATAGGTTTCTCTAAAGAAAGGTTGAGTCTTTGGTAAGAAAAAAGATGCTGGCAAAATGTCAGGGTTTTGAAAAATTAGTTAAATGTTCCCTACGCATGAGCTAGTCTCCTATGCATTGTGTTTGATCTTCCATTTGGTTTAGTTGCAAAAGTGAAGTGTCCTAAATTTAACTGATAGTCTCCATTTTCAAACAGCAGGTAATAGGTTTCTCTAAAGAAAGGTTGAGTCTTTGGTAAGAAAAAAGATGCTGGCAAAATGTCAGGGTTTTGAAAAATTAGTTAAATGTTCCCTACGCATGAGCTAGTCTCCTATGCATTGTGTTTGATCTTCCATTTGGTTTAGTTGCAAAAGTGAAGTGTCCTAAATTTAACTGATAGTCTCCAGATTTATTTTCCTGGGCAAGGCAATACCTGCCTGATAATGAATGCAGAACTTCCTATTTGGTAACCCATTGGGGCAGATGGATCACTAATTTATCCCAACTTCTTTGAGGTGAGATGTTTCAGTTTCAGGGTGGAAGGAAGTCTTGTCCATCTTGCTCCGCACTGTGCTTGCATCATGCAGGGCACTTGAGCAGGGGGTTTGGGCAGGACCATCCCTCAGCAACTGCAGCAGATTAACCATGGTATTAATCCAGATGTTCTCTGAGTTATGAATGAACTGCTTAATCCTGGCCAGATGCCTTGTGGTCTTTATTGAAACTAAACATGTTTTTTTTTTTTTTTTTGCAGAGAAGGAAGATTCAGGTTTCTCTCTATGAATATAGAGCTATATATATATTCATAGATATATTTATAGATTGTGTGTATATATATATACATTCATAGGGTATATATTCTAAAGCCATTCAGGGGAGAAGGAATGAAGTACATGTCAACCTACAAATCATGTTTTCATATAGGGAAGCTGCTTATGTTTTCTTTTTTATTAAGAGGGGTTTCAGGAGAGTTTATGAAATGTCACCATTTTCCTAGTTGTTTCATATAGTTTATGTATAAACTGCATAATAATTTTTCAAAGCTCTCAATGCAAGCTAAGATGTAGTATATGGAATAAAAATATGAAACAAATAATTGCTCAACAGAACAGATTATGGTCTTGTGTCCCTGCAAGGCAGTGACTTCATTCAGGATGATTTGAATTCATAAGACTTTGAATATTCAGGTCATTGTAGTATATTGGTATTTAAGAGTTTTGTAAAACTTACTTGTTATTGTGACTGTGGTTCTTGTTTTGTCACCAGAGCAGTATGCTCAATATTAACCAATTAGGAGAGACTAGACATGCTAGTTAATGGGGTTTTGTTAAATCAGTTACAATGAATCAGTCAGAAAATGAAAAAATGTTGGAAAATAGGACAACAAACCTGCAGCTGTTTCAGTGTTAGATTTCTTTGAAAAACATGGTTGTCTGTGCTTGTATAACCCCTGCTATACAAACATTTTGGTAATTAACTATAGCATTCAGAAATCTCACAAGCAGAGACTTTATTGCCCTAATAGCACCTCTGACAATATAAAATTCTATTTAAAGGTACATAACACGAAGGAAGATTTGGACTGAGCTAGGAACTGAACCAAAGTCTTTTGAGTTACATGCAGTGACCTATTAGCCACAATATCCATCATCTCCTGAGAATGATAAATTAATTAATGTTGAATTTGCTTTCAATCAAACCCCTGTTTTCACACTGTATGTTTTGCCACATATTAGTACTGTAAGTCACTGCATACACTGAAAAATACAATAATATATTGTATGAAAACTGGCTTGGCAGCTACGCAAAACAAACAGCAAAGTAGAACTAATTGGCCAAAGGAAAATGCAGAGAAAATGGCCTAAACTGAAATGGAAGAAGTTGTTTTACTTCCATGTCTATAATGACTTCAGCTGAAGCCTTATCAGCTTTACATATCATGTCTTCATTAAAACTATATTAATGTTGCTTGTTATTTGGTTATGCTATCACAAACAAGTCTGGGTTTTTGGATGGTTCTGTGAGACAATCACGAGGATATACTAGTATTTGTAGTGTAATAAGGTCACTAACAATAGCCATTACCTGACATTCCGACAATCCTATTCATGGGCCAGAAATTCAATTAGGAATGGGTGTTTTGGTTTTTGTCCTCCTATGCTTTGCTCCACACCAATACTGATCTCATGGACATTAATATGAAAACTGAATGTTTTCAAAGGGATTTCCTTCCTTCCTTCCTTCCTTTCCTTATACAAGAGTGTGTAAAGTACATCAACTCTGTGAGTAATAATTTTTGAACATTTTAGAATTCTAACACCCATACTACCTGCTTGTTCTGTTTGTCGTTAAATATAGCAGTATTTGAGTTGCAGTACTTTGAGGCAGGGATATACCTTACTGCCTTTAACATGTCTAGAGCCATGGCAGAAAATTTTAAGGCCCAAATCTTCCAGACTTCTGGTTATGTTGCCTTGGGTTATTGTGCTGTTGATACTGATCTGCCCTCCTTTTTGAACTGGTAGTGGCAGGAATGACTCTTCAGATGAATAAGCTAACTACAGTTCTTAGTCAGAAATTAGATTCTTGTTTGTTCTTGTTTATTCACTAAATGTTATTAGAATAATTTATATTTAATTTTTTTTTTTTAGAAAGTTATGTCCAAATCTTGCCCAAAGAGATGAATCTCATGGTAAGTTTTCTAAGCGGGCTTGAAATATACTGCTCGATGTCTTTATTAATGACCTGGACAGTGAGAAAGTGTCTCAGTAATTTTATGGTGGTACAAAATACAGGGATCATTCAGTATGGTGTAGGGCAGGGTTGGCATTCATGGTTGGCATTCATGGTTGAAGAATAGCATGTGGGAAGCCTCATCAAGTTCAAAAAAGGCACATGTAAAGTCCCAAACCTGTGATGGAAAAACCTCATGAAATGGGACAAGCTGGGTGGAAAGCAACTCTATGGGGAAAAAGATGCAGTGGCCAGTCCCTGGAGCGGATTTCCCAAAGTGATTGCAAAATTTCATGCCTTGGGAATATACCAATTGGCCTGGACAAGGTCCTTCACAGCTAGATCTAAGTTAGCCTTGCTCTCGGTGAGGGATTGGACTAGACCACACTAAATTGTAGCATGGTGCTATAGGATATTCCATGACATTTTTATAAAACTCTTTCTTTTGTATTATTCTTCCACTTCATAAGATGGTAATTGAAAGCTAAACTAGGAAAACTAGTTTAATATTGATAAACCATACTTTGATTTGTGTCCATCATTATTCATCAATGATGCAATTTCCAATTTAAGGGTAAGTTGAGGCCATATTTAAGTTTCTTTGGTTGAAAGGGAACATGCATGTCAGTATCACACATATATACACACACACACACACACACACACACACACACACACATATATATATATATATGTAAAAATCTTTTTTCCTAGTCTAGCATTTTAAGAATAGGCAAATATCAGACCCTTTTTTTACCTGGGAAAAAAATGTAGGTTTCAACTAACTCCTTTTATAGTACTTGCGAATTAGAATGAGAAAAGATGCCATCAACTGTGATCATCAGATTTGAAGAGATACGAAATAATATTTCCTTCTGACCAAGAATTTGAAATGTGTTTACAAAGATCCTGTTGAAACTTTTAAATTTCTAGGTGTTTGAATCATCTTTATTCAAACTAGCTAATGAACAGTTTTGGTTTTCTACTGTAGCACAACTGAAATTATTAAGAACCCACTGTCCATTTGAAAGAAAATGCAGTGCAAGATGATGTAAGAAAATGTATCATGTCAGTTTAAAAGTATACACTCAGAGCCATTGAAGTCAGCATTTATCATTCTGTGTTTTGTTCAGGTTTTCGTGATTGTATTCAGTGAACTTTAAATATCTTAGCTTTGTTTATATTCTGAACAAAGACCTCTAAGAGCACCTGCTTTAAACAATAGATAGGATATCCTCTGGAAAACAACCTCCTCTCACATCCTCCCTGATCATTAATTTTCAACAGAAACAATGTTCTTATAGATTGCTTTTGTACCATTTACATTGTCGGTGCACAGCATAAATCAGAATCTTAAAAGTAGGATGCTTTGAAATGTCTAGTTGTTAGAAAACATTGGTATCTCCATAAAACTGAAATTTATTAGTTTTGTTTCCCAGAAATGGATGCATGGTGTCATATATTGATGAATGCCATGTTGAAATGTTGCTGTGTGATGTTATGTGTTTAATATCTTCCTACCCCCAAAATCCTAGTCTGCTGATTTTTTTTCTTCCAGTTTGTTTTCAAAATGCAAATTTATTTTCTAACCTCTGATCTGTCAGCTGTGCCTTAAGGAAAAAATGTGCTTACATGCACATTGAGTACTGTTTATGGAAGACACGGTTTTCTCAAACACCATGTGTGTTGTGGTTAGCACCTCAAGTATTTCACTAGAAAAGCTGGGTTTGACAGCCTTGAAGTAATGCAGACCTTTAGAATAAAAGGCCACACTGAGAATCTCCAACACAGGATGTATCTGAGACAAATTGAATAATGTGTGAGTTCAGTATATTTTGTATGTGTGCTTGATTATGTTTATGTTATTATGTATTATGTTAACCTTGATTGTTTTGTTTGGTTGGGGAAAAATTATAATGTCAGTTGTACTGCTTAGATGGTACTTCTCAAGTAGTACTTAAGCACTGCATGAAGCAGACCTCTGTTCAGTTCCTCACCTCTGAATGTATATGAAGATGCACTGTATGGGCTTGTTGTAAAGTAGGAAGTGTGCTTTGGGTAAATCACACTTCAAATGAAATCTGTGGCATTAAAAAAAAAAAAAGTCAAGAAAATAAGGGAGGGTCTCTGAGATCGATATTGATAAGACATGGCTGGAGAGTCACAGCATCATGAGAGCTAGTTTCAAATTCAAAGATGCTTGAAGAACGGATAGACAATCTCAGCCTAAAACTGCTGAGGAAATAGCGGGTCTTCTGTGCTGCTCACAGTGATTCTGTCCTCAAGGTCCACCCAACAGAAATGATTCTAGTTCAACTTACAATTTTTAAACAGGCAATGAATGGGAATCATGGGAATCCCTGAAGCTACAAAAATGCCCCCAAAATATTGTGCCCTCATTGAGAGCATCAGGTGAACTTGATGTTATTGAGCAAATTTCATTGAGATATTGTTAATTTTTATAAGGTTCAGAACTATAATAATACAAAGGGGTGTTTTATATAAGCAGGAAGTCAGAATTTAGTCCATAACTTGGATTTGATGTCTTACATACATTAACTACTTCTCAGTTGTTAAATCTTACCAACTTTGGATAATAGGAAGTTTGAAGAAAGCTTTTACATATTATTTTTAATGGTCAAAATCCTGCAAGTGCCAGTGTGGGACTTAATTAATACAATCTTTTGGGATGATAGTATAAGTTTTAAATACTCAATGAAAATATGCCATGCCAAACAAATATGATTTTTTGTGTGCGTTTTTAAATCCCAAGAATAAGTATATTGTTACAGCATGGTTAGATATGGAAATTGATTCCCTCTCCCCAGTCCTTAGAATGACATCACGTGATACTGAAATAACACTACATTCAGTCGATTCTGTAAAATGAAACTGTTAAATGAATTTAGTTAATTGTCTATGTCAGGTAAATAGAGGCAATTTGTATGAAGATATCTTTAGGTGCATTTTAGTGTCAATATTTTCTTACTAAGAAATTATATATATGGATGGCTAAATTCGCAAGAGATACAAAGTTACATCAGAAAATACTGTGGTATTTTGTTTCAATAGGAAATTCTCATTGTGGCATGTCATTAGGTGGGCCTGTTTGAAAAAAACAAAACAAAACAAAACAAAAACTTTTTGTGTACTTGAATGGAGGGGAATTCATACAGCAAAGAATGTAGATTATGTATAAAGGATAGAAAGCCATGTCCTGTAGTCCAAGTGCACTAGAATGGTCTTCAGGTGATGACTAAAACCACACTCACAGTGTTATGTTCTATGGAAGGAATAGAGTTGTTATAATTAGGGGGCTATTGAATAGGAATATGAAGGTATGTTATCTCTGTCTATGTTGTTATGGCCTTGTCATTATGGGTATCAGCAAGCCAAAAGGTCAAAAATACTTCAATGTGAAAGGGTTCAAAAAATAGTGCCAAGACCAACTGGGGATTTGAGAAGATCATCTTATGGTCCAACTTAGTTTGGTCAAGAGGGACAAAAATGAGGTGGTTGGACCTTTGTGCATAAAAGCTTTTGAACTTAAATGAACTTTAATGTAGCAGAAAAGGTCTGACAGAACCAAATATTCCCAAAGCTAAAAAAAAGAAATCCAGACTGCAAAACAGAAGTAAATGTTTAATCCTGAAGGTCCTTAATAAATAGAACCATATACCTAAGCCAACTGAGAACCTAATACATCCTTATGTTTTGGATTTTTTTCAGTCAAGACTGGATCAAAACCAAGATATACTATATGATGTGAAAAAAAAAAAGCCAACATCCAAGAAAAAAAATAACAGATATTTTGTTTTAAGTTAGAAAGGAGATGAGACTTAAATTGTCTTTTTGCCTGGCTGAAAACTATGAAATGTGGGTAAACAAAAAGTTTACGCTAAAACTTGTTTTTGTAAGAGCTTAGCCAAGCACCTTCAATTGTCTGCAATTGTTTGTTTGAGACAGTAGATTAGTGCACAGGCCTAAGGACTGGATTTGGTTAACTTTTGTTTTAGGTTTTGGAAAATATTTGACATCATAAAATATGCTGGAGAATATTGCTCCCTTTAATCCTCATGTCTGGTCCCCTAGTTCAGCAGCCCATATTTTTCCTATTTGGAAATTCTTATTCTTTTTCAAAAAAACCCAAAAAATGAGAGACAGTCACATTGTTTTAGTAAATTAGTTCCCGAAAGTATTTATTGAAAAGAAATTGTTTTTAAGTAAAAAAATATCCATCCTTCTGTTTTATTTTAATGGATATTTTAAGATTAAAATTACTACATTCTTCAGTCTCATGGATATTTTTTCTTCAACTAGATACCTTTTGACCCTCACTTTCCATTTCAAATCCTTTGCTAAGTGGAATTTCAAGATAAAAACTTGAAACCTATTTGCATCAATAAACTTTGCCTTTTATAATGCAGAGATTAAACCAAATATTTTCATACTTGTGATGAAACAAGCTTTCCTTTTCATTTTTCATGTCATTCTTAATGGCATGTTTTATATAAACTCTTTGTTACTACTCAGTGTCTACTGTGTGTAAGGACTACAGATGACCAGCCTGTGGCTTTTGTGCTTCATGTTGCTTGTGAGCGACTTAAGTGCTCCTCCAAACCAGGGTAGAATTGGGGCTCTGGCGGTTGGGAAAATGGAATAATATAAGTAGTTACATGGGAGGAAAAGCAAGCCATCGGTGCCCAGCTCATTCAAATACCCTTGCTCTCTACTCGACTTGACTCCCAACAAGTTTTCCTGTGTCTTTTCATATGCAACATTTGACTGTTCTGCCATGTGTTTCTGCCTCACAATCCATATTCACAAATACAGGTACATCATGGAGATCCTAACTATGGTAAAAGAGGGCAGAAAAATCTCCCACTAGAGAGTGGGCATGTCCATTCATAAACACAGTGAAAGAAACTTCTCAAATCTTTTTCTTGCTACTCGGGTGGAACTATTAGCATTCTGCAGACTTCTTCAGCCTCTTGATTAACCTTAGTAGATACAGTCAGTGACCAGACAGAGCAGGCTGCAAATCCACAGCTGTCAAAGGAAAGGAGCTTTCCAGTGTTTCACAAGAATGATGCTAACAATAAACATGTTGTTTCAATAGTCCATGTATTTACTGAGCTGCTGGGTTCCTATTCAGGGGAACATACAAATTGTTTCTGGAGATCAATGACTATATCTAAATACAACCTTGTGTGTGTCAAAAAAAAAAAAAAAAAAAAAGGGTTTATAGAACAATGGGAACCTTTAACACCAATGACATGGCTATATTAGCATTTTTGGTTTACATTCATACAGAAAGTATGAGTAGAATATGCTATTAAGTTTTATATTGCATAGGGTTACCTGATCCTCCCAAATGTTGTCTGTTATTGGGAAAAAAACAAGCTATAAATCTGTTCCTTTCAGTAAACCTTATTCTGGGGAATTTATTGTTTACAGGATTAAGGTATAAGTGATATGGCTTGTTGAACAAAAAACTGTAAAACAAAGTGCAAGTACAGTTACTGCAAGTAAGAAAAGTGTTAGGTTTAGATTCAGGAATAGATAAGAAAAATCATTCCCTAGTAAAAATCTGTCTTTCCTGTTCTCATACTAATTATGTCTCTTCAAATTTATTTGGTATGAAAAAACCTTTTCCTTCTTCCATTTGTTTTTTGTTTGTTTGTGTCTTGGGGTTTTGAAAAGGGTTTGGTTGGTTTTGGTTTTGTTGTGGTTTATTGGTTTGAGGGGAGGGGTGTGTGTGGTTTTTTTCCCCCAAAAATCAAGACTGGAGATCACTTACCCCACTAACTACAAGTACATATGTGTGTCAGGAATTGTACAGGGAATAAGCAGATGGCAAAATGCAATTCAAATGTAATTTTCACTTATTTAAATGAAATTATTTAAATGTGAACTGGTACAGTCAAACAATTTCTTTAAAAGTGAACACATTTTTTACTGTAGGTTTACACCCTTTGCTAATCATAGTGACAAAATTAAATATTTAAATAGAAATACATGCAAAAACATAATACAATTATTGAGATATCATCAGAGGCTGTAGAAGGATGATCCCAGAGCATTTTAATAACTGATAGTCTTGTCAAGTGATGAAAATTTCAGATGATGTTTGAATGGCTAAAGCTATAATCATGATTGTGAATCAAAACCGAAGAAACTTCATTCAGGGAAAGTAATTTGGCAAAGGAATATAGAGCTAGATCAAAGGTAGAAAAATACCCAAACCCAAACAGCCTCAGATGTTTAGAAGCACAAGTTCAATCAACTGTATAATGACTTTGGTACCAGAAAGTCCGTAATTAAGTGCTTTTATGTCAGAATTAGTTGAGTAAAGTGAGGAGTTAACATTTGATTGCTAAGAGGATATGTGGATTTTCTCTTCAGGATTGTTGCTTGCTTCTCTGTGTATACCAAATTGTGTGATTTGGAAGCAGCTATGACTGTATAGTTGTCTATGCCATGGCTATGCAGGGCCTGACTAGTGACTTCCTCACGTACCCCGGATGCAAACCTGATTTTGTAGCACATTATAATAAATCTTTGACATGATTAAGCAAAACCTAATTCTGTGAATCATATGTAGAAAGAAAAAGGTTTGATTGTTTTCTTTTCTCAAAATCTGCCTTTCTGTATCATACAGGTTCCAATAAAAGGGATAATATATTAGTCTGTCATAAATCTTGGGGCTTGAGTGCAGCCTATACTTATTAATTTGGTCTGGTCACATTCTACCTGAATAACTTTCATGTTTTCAGGCTTATAAGACATGATTTTGACTGCCAGATCTCTCTATAACTGATTATGAGCAGTTTCCATATTTACTGTAATAGAACAGTTGTTGTGACTATCCTATGGCTGCAGATGTCCTAACTTTTCTATCAGGACAAGTATTGTGAGAGAAGGGTTCTTTGCCAGTGAATTCCTAAGATCTTGCCTTGTAGCCAGGACTTTTTTATGACAGCATATTAAATATTTGTTTAAAGTTTACAATTGAGATTTTTAAATCTCTTTTGAGGTCCCTCCTATGAATTTTACTTCAAACTGTGTTTTCCTTCCATCTCCGAATTTTTATAAGTATGTACATGAAATGAATTTGTCTCTCTCTGATTGAAGGTAGATGGGGAACTGTTGGGTATTTTTAGTAATTCTTGAAATAATGCTAGTTAACTCTCAACAGTTAGATGGAGTTGGCATGATACTAGAGAACAAGTGCAGGCCTGCTGTGTGAAAGAGCTGGGCATTCGGACTTAGTGTGCTGTTAAGCCTGGCAGCACGACTGGTTCATTGCACAGCATTGATTGCCCTGAAAGGCAATGACCCTGAGTCTTGCCTTCTGTAGGCTCATCTTTCTGTACAGTATCACTCAGTAATAATTACTTACATAACCCATAAAAATTGGCTAATGTGTGCAAACAGCTCGTTACCAGTGGCAGAATTCATTTTTTCTTTACACCTTAATCACTGAGACCATATTTTTGAACAAAACTTAACAGCAGCAAAATTCCTGAACAGTTCCAAAAATTCCTGATTGAAAGCCTTTTCTGACTTCGGGAGAGGGAGATAATTGCCTGGTTTTAAACACAGTAGTGATAATACCATGTTTCTCGTAAGTGCTGTGTGAGTAGTAAGGCGAGTTGGTCTCCAAAGGTCAGTATTATGCTATTGCAAATTACATTTTATAGTTAATTCCACTTTACTATTTGTATGTAGATCAGTGGGTGCTATTGTCCCTTTTGCCTCTCTGCTCTGCCCAGAACACATAACTGTCTTGACCAGCTAAGAGCCAAAAGTGTATGGCTTCAAAATCACGGTTGGGAGCATGTGCCCCTAGGTACAGCGATGTACCCCATGTGGTACCTGGGTTGCATCTTAGGGGAGGTTTGGTGGCCAAGGACTGGAGTCTCGGCTGCTGGGAGTGGACAGATCTCCATTAGGACTGGTGAAGCTTAACACCAGTTGACACTCAGCTCCAAGGACTCAAGTATTACAGTTTATATGACTCTAAGTAACATTTACAACGTGTGTGTTTCCATTATGTGCAGTAATGTAATTTGTGTTTCCCACATGTGCAGACCTTTGGGTGAAATCCTATTCTTATGTCTTGGACCCAAAAATGTTTTGTTTTGTTTTGTTTTGTTTTTCCCCAGAAATAACAGTGTTGGTTGTTTTGGTTTTTTTCCCAAGAGGATGGAAGGACAGAAGAAAAAGAGCAAGAGGAGATGTTTTTTGTGCCTGGAACGGAATGGCAGTATGTTTATGTTAAACAGCCTTTGCTCAGAGATGCATTTTGCTGTAATGCTTTCAGCCTTCTGTTTGTGTGGTCTGTGTTCAGAGAGATGATTTGCTTCTGTTTCCCACAAGGGTAAGGACTAGCTGAAGATGTTATGGAAAATGTCACAGGAAGCAACATGCTGAGAGGGGGAAAAAACACAAGAACATTGTAATTGTGCTGGAGACCGTACAGCAATAGCTCCAGCTTGGCTGGAAAATAAAGGTGGCAAGTGAAGTTCAGTGGAAGACACGCAAAACACATTGCACCATTGTTTATACTCGGTGTAAGCTCCATCCCGCAAGGTGCGGAGGAAGGTGTGTTTGAAGCTTAGCATGAAACAGATTTATTGAAAGAACTAGACTAAATGGCTACATTTATACTAAGTAGAGCCTGGTCCAGGCCCACTGTTTACTATTAAATTATGGGAATAGCCCTGGTATGCCTTTTGCTTATATCAAGTAATGTGCTTCCACAAAACTCCATGGCGACGTCCAGCCCGGATTGGGAGTATTTGTTGCACCCTGTCTGATGCAATTCCCTCAGTTCTCCATTCGGTCTTGTACCCACAGATGGCCTATACTGTGGCTGGGGTTTGGACTATACTGTCCTATACTGGACAGGGGTTTGGACGTGATAGAAAAAAACCCCACCAATAAAGGCTGCAGAGCTGCTGCTTTACTATTTTCCTCTTTACTTGAATGAGTAGTGGTCTTATATCAGAAAGGTACAGCAGGCCTTTATTGGGCAGGGAGGAAACTGGTTCATTTAATGATAGAAATGCTTGTTGCAATGGAATTCTGCAGGTCACCTAGTCCAGCTTCCCTATCAAAGGAGGATTGTTGCCACCATTACATCGGGTCAGCTGTGGCTTTGCCCCTCTTGAAAAATGTCAAGCATGGAGAGAGTGGGGGATAGGAAGAAGCTGGTTCACCTGTGAAATTTATAATGAGCTGCCCTGGCCCTACAAGGACCTACAATGGTATGTCCAGTTAGTGCTGGGACAAATTTAAGGAACTAAATCTAACCTACATGAAATCTAGAGCAGAAAACAGTAGTCTGGTGCAGGTTAGCATATCCTCTGCACAAAAGCTACTTTTAGTACCATCTGGTCTAGTGTAGGGGTCAGGCTCTGAGCTTGTCTCTCTGGGTTGAAAATTAGCTTTTGCACTTGCTGATCAGGCAGTGAGAACTAGTTGCAGGTGGCATTAGGAATGTGGTCTGAGATCAAGATGTTTGGTGCCACTGAACAGTAGTCACTCCAGTCAGGAAATTTGAAATCAAAATTGTTTCTACATAGGAATTCAAGCTTTTGAAGTCACTCAAAATTTTCTGTTGTCCTTTGTGGATTTTTGAATGTAAGTAGGTAGGATAATACAGCTTTCATAGCTACCACATCACTCTGGTGCCATGGCTTAGGATGGAGCCCTGAGAGTGTGCATTAATTTCACTCCACTATTAGAACAAAAATCCTGCTATCTGAATTGCAACAAATAGCAGTTCTGCGTGCAGACCGCCCGGTTGGTGAGGAACAGTGGCAATGGCGAGTTCTGTAGCTGAGCACTAGATTGAGGTGGACAGGGGAGTTGCCAGAGCCAGGGAAACACGAGGAACAGCAGAGAACAGCGAGACCCAGCAGGTGCCAGCAGCTCTCATCAGCGAGGCTGACAGGACTTGGGTGTTGTCAGGAGCCAGCGCGGGAGATTTAAACAGACCTAAGGAGTGACAGCGACCAGTGGTGCAGCAGTTTGTGCAGCAGTTCACACAGGAAGGGCGTGCAGGGAGGGCCCTGCAACCTGCTTGTAAATCCAGAGCCCAGGGAAGCTCTCTTGGTCTCTGCCACCATAGTGGGCGCTCACCTCAGAGCTAAAACCAGTGTTCCTATGGTGAAAGCTCCCAAGATGGTTGATGCATCCTGCCAGACAGAACTGGTAAGGAAGGAAACTTCAGTACAGGCAGGAGGTTGCAGCAAGTGCCCGCAACCTTCTCCTGAAGTCAGTCCCTGCAAAAGGTGTGCACAGGCTGACGATCTGTTACATCAGGTGGCCGAGTTGCAGGAAACAGTTAAAAGGCTGCGCAGTGTCAGAGGATTTGAAACAGAGATGGGTGGTTTCATAACCACACTTCTGCACCAGGCACCACTGAGAACGAGACACCTTGGGCCCCAGTAACCCACAAAAGCAGGACTCTGCTTCAGTCCTGCTCTCTGGTATCACAACCAAAACCGGATACGGAGCTTTAGCAGCTGTAGACACCCACAAACAAGGTCTGCAAGGAAGAACTACTCTGGCAGCACATGGTGGGTACCACAAAAAGAGACGGCTGCTCGTACAGGGTGACTCTGCTAAGGGGCACCGAGGTGCCCATCTGCCGACCTGGCAGGGAGGCGCGGGAGGCCGCGTCCGTGCGGGAGCTGAGGTCCCAGACGTGGCTGAAAGGGTGCCACAACCTGTCAGGAGCACAGACTGCTCTCTGCTGCCACCCTTTCATGTGGGCACAAATGACTCTACAAGGGGGAACCAGGGAAAAATCAAGGAAAACTTTAAAGCCCTGGGAGAGCAAGTGAAAATTATTGGTGTCCAACTCACCTTTTTCTTCCAGTGGGAGGAAAGTGGGCTGCCAGAAATAAGCATATAATGCATATCAACTCCTGGCTTTGTGACTGGTGCCATTATGAGTGTTTTGACTTTTATGACAATGGGACATTCTTTGGTGACTGTAACCTGTTAGGGAGGGATGGGATCCACCTGACTAAAAGGGGCAAGGTAATCTTTAGTGGTAGGCTAGCCAACTTGGTGAGGTGGGCTTTAAACTGAAGGACTCGGGGGGAGGCTCATACAGTTATCCCAAATAGCAGAGCTCATAATTTGAAATGTCTGTGATCATGCTTTGTATACTACTCATTAGCAGAAAAGCCATCCATCTTTGCTTTACTATACTAGTGACAAGTTATTAGAGCTCCTAGTGAAGTAGGTATTTC
>KL280035.1:0-15781 GCA_000699545.1 Podiceps cristatus | reverse complement strand
TCCCCGGCAGCCCCACCCCCGGGCATGGCCGAGCCCCTCAGCCGCGGGCAGGTGCCTTGGGGAAATCGTAGCTAAAAGAGGGCAGAAGGCTGCCCGGCAGTGAGGGGTGAGGGGGAACGTGTGAGAAACACCGTGCCAGCCCCGAGGGGAGAGCGGGATGAGGGGCTCCAGCCGCCCCCCTGCAGAGAGTCTCCCCTCCGGAGCAGATGGGTGTCTCCTCAGGGAGCTGCAGCCTGTGGAGGTGGCTGGGGCAGAGGAACAGTGATGAGAGGGCAGGAACGGCAGAGAGGAGCTGGTATGGACTGATCACAGGCTCCCATTCCCCATCTCCCTGCACTGCTAATGACAGAGGGGGTCAGCGACAGCAGTCAGGATTGAAGGACTGAAGGTGAGCCTGGGAGGAAGGATGGAAGGTGTCAATTTTCTCTTTGTTTCTCACCATTAACTCCATGATGAGTTGACAATAAATTAAATTAATTTTCCACCACTCACGTCTGTTTTGCCCTTGACGGTAATTGGCAAGTCTTTTATCTCAACCCATGAGCTTTCCCATCTCATTTTTTCCCCTTGTCCTGTTGAGGAGGGGGAGTGTGAGAGTGTCTGGGGTGGACATCTGGCAACTGGTCAAGGTCAACCCACTGCAAGCCAAAACCCGGTAGAGAACAGCAGTCCATACTCACATATAGCTCTGTTCATGAAAGCCTGTGGATAAACATATCGAAAGCATGTACACTTTTGCCTATTTTGCTTGGAAATCTGGCACTGAAGTCCTGTCATCCCCATTTAGGGTGCTCAAATTGAAAATCCAGAGATAAATATAATACAAAAGTAGAATATTATTATGGTACTGCATCAATTAGTAAGTACCACAGGTCAATAAAGCAAACTAGATCTATTACATTAGGATAGTTGGCAGTGGTGGCTTAAGAAAAGCTGCACTGGTAATATCTACTGTGAATTTCTCTGAGTTCACATTAATTTCATCACAGGGAAGAAAATGTCAAGAAATGGTCAATGGAGTAACACAACAGAAATCAGCCTAAGAAAAGCTTGTAGCTTGTGACCTAGGAGAAGAAATAGAAAATCAGGTAAAGAGCCTCAGGCAAAACAGTACTGAGCAGAATGAGTTAAAGACACTGTCATTGCTTGTTAACCCTGATCATCACGGGCATCCTTTTTCTAGAAGGAGGCATCAGTAGAAAAAATCTAAATGCAGCTCCACTTTTACAAGTTGTTTAAATTTCAGACCTTTTTTCCAAATGCTTGTCACAGTATTTGGAACATTTCAAAACCACTATTATAACAGCAACAGCAGCATTATTCAGAGCTTCTAATTCTCTGCCAAAATGAAAAACAAATTCCTAAAATGTATTAAGATTTTAAAATGCAGCTACTTTTATTGAAGTATGATGAAAAGCCCTTGTGCTTTCTGTGTATCCAGACAAAAACAAGTTTCAGAACTCTGCAAGGTGTAAAACTCAAGCTTTGGTGAAGTACAATGGAAGTTATGGTTTGAGAGACATCTGTCAGATTAAAATTCTCCAGAAGCCTCTTACATAGGAGAATATACTTTCCAGGCAAATGAAACGTGGTCCATAACTCACCTATGGTGAAGCACTTGCTCCTCCACAGCATTGGGTCTTACTAGTAAAACTAGTCCCAGTTTTACTAGAAACTCAAAAGAGATTCTGGGACAAATAAATAATAAATTAGCTATAAATAAATAATATATAAGGGAGTTAGGTATTGAAAGGAAAAGTATTGAACTGGAGGAAATCACAGCAGCTGAGTAATTCATTAACTTGTTTTGAGATTGATGCTACCTACCATTTTCACTAACAGCCCTGACAAAATAATAGGCAAGTGCTAATTACATGCAAGTGAGAAATCACTGATAACATAGACGAAGATGAGAGCAATGTAAGAATTAAATGACCTTAAGGGGAGGAGTAAGGCATGCTGAACATTCAATTAGATGAAGTGCAAGGCTTTTTATTTACAGATTAGTATAAAGGGACTTCTTACCATCAACAGTAACATCCTCAATGTGAAAAACCTGAAGAGGAGATGCATTTGATGTATTGGTTAGCCAAGAATAAGTATGAGCTACCAGAAAACACAGTCATAAGAAAGACAAATACAATGCTAGAATGTATCAGGTGAAGTCTTACCGGTAGACATAGGAGTGTAAGTTGAGTTCATACCATTATGGCAGATACTTTCCAAAGGATTTCAGTATACAACAAACCAAAGGAAACATTACTTGTCTTTTTCTTCCGAAGGTGACAAGGACACAATTCACTGTGACTTTATAAAAACACACAAATAGAACTAACATGTATTTAATGTCCTCCTTCAGCTCTTGAAGGACAGGAAAAAATAACTGCTCTGTGTCAGAAGGATCAGTGACATCTGGTCTAGGTAGTGGTGTCCCTGCTCACTGCAGGGGGGTTGGACTAGATGACCGCTAGCGGTCCCTTCCAACCCAAAACATTCTATGATTCTATGATTCTATGATTCTATGATTTCAGTATACAACAAACCAAAGGAAACTTTACTTGTCTTTTTCTTCCGAAGGTGACAAGGACACAATTCACTGTGACTTTATAAAAACACACAAATAGAACTAACATGTATTTAATGTCCTCCTTCAGCTCTTGAAGGACAGGAAAAAATAACTGCTCTGTGTCAGAAGGATCAGTGACATGCTTGAGTTTAAGTAAAAAGACACAGGCACAGTTTTGCAGACACATTTATCTTATCTGTCCTCTAACCTTTTTGTTATGCTTTGCTTCAGTAATTTGCTAGTATTTTTGTCACAGTGTAAATAAAATTCACAAATGCTACAGATCTATGAGACCCCTGCTTTGTGATGTGAATGAAGAACTTCTGAAGCAAAGCTATGTAATGACACACAACACAGTTCAGAGATGCATTACAATTTTTGCTCTTGAGTAAACGCTTTTTAGCCATGACATTTCAGTCTAAAAGTCATATTTAGAGCGCCAAGTTTTGAGTAGTTTCAAAGCCTACTTACCCCTTTTAAACCATGACAGGGGCTTACCTAGAAATGTTCTTTTGTCTCTTGTTAGACATTTTCTCCATTCAGGCTCAGAAACTGCCTATGCTCTGCCACCCAGGTCTCACAAACTTTATAAACAAGGATGCCCTCTTCTTCATAAAAATTGCAGCTAATTTCAGATCCTAACTAGTAAATATCTAGGTTAAAATTATATGGTCCTACTTAACATTATTAAATGTTGCAGATAATATGATATTGCCATGGAGACATGTCTGAAATGCCATCTCTCTCTCCAATATTTACATTCTTCCCTGCAATCCTAAATTCAGCACATGCTTAATGACTGCTCAGGACCTTGACAGAATTTGATCTACGGGGGCCATGATACAGCTTAGAGCAGCAGTTGCCAAAACTGCTCATAGCGCTCTTTCCCCTTGCCACACTCTCACCTCACTGACCTCCACCCTGGTCTTCGAACCACTGCTTGCTCCTGCCTGTACCCAGAGAATGCTGCTATTACCTACTTACTGCCTAAACCATCCCTGTCTTCTCATGCTCATCCTCAAATGGTAACTCACTTTACCTCCCATAACAACCTGACTACTGAGAAGTGCTCATGCTATATAAGCTTTTATGTGCTACCATAAAAATTATATATATATTATTCAAGCATTTAGTGACTTTAAACAGCTTTCCACAGCAGAACAGGTTGCCTGTAAGTATTACTGAAGAAGAGAAAAAAGAAAACCAACAATCAAACCCCCCAAAACTGGCAGAGCTAATGAACTACTGTATTTTTATTCATCTATGTATAAAAAGAACCAGGATTTTCTTTTGGGAACTTCTACTGTAGGATAGGAGATGCTTTTCAAATCAAATAAGCATTCCTCTGATGCATATAAATGGCAATTCTTCTAAGAACAGATAGAGGTAAAGTTTCTCATGCACTTCACATTTTTAAAGTAATACCACATAAACTATGATGCATTTGATGCGCAAACATTAAAAAGCCAGAACAACAGCAGAAAAATATTTTCAGCAGCAATGCACTTCTGTGACTTTTATCAGTTCACATAAAATTATAGATTGACTGCTGCTATCAGTCAATAGATATAGAAATTAATACAATGTATGCAGCAGAATTGTAAGACATTTTAGGACAACCCAGAGCCATCTGATGAATAAGTGGAAAGTGTGAAATACCATGAAAATAAAGCAAGATTAACAAAAACAAAGTTGCATTAAAATTTTCAAGTGGCTGATTGAACCCAAATATTTTCTTACAGAATGCACAAAAAATCATTCAGCTACATTCAAAAGGACAAGCCACTCAAAAACAGTACTCTGTTTGCTGAGGAGCCTGGAAGAAATTATTCCTATTTTTCACATTTCAACAGAAAAATGTATCAGATCAGCAGCAGGACTCTGAGAATTACCTCCCACACCTTTTTAAGCCAGATTCACTCAGCAAGCATCCAGGAAGCTAAAAGGCTGTTAACTTAAAACTTAATTTGCAAGGTCTTGGTTTAGGAAGGTGTTCTGCATGAAAAAGGAAGCTCCCAAATAGTAGCATTTGTATAGAATAAAACAGCATCATTAATAAAGTGACATTTTGTTCATTTCTCTTTTTAGGTGTCTGAATAAACATTGATTCTCATAGGTGCTGAGCTGACAGGCTGAACATCAAATCCATGGGAAAGTCACAGTACTGACAGTACTCAACCTTCTGTACCATCCAGATATACACTCAAATTAGTAGGATAATAGTTGTAGTAGAAAACTCCACCAACACCAGGTCAGCGAGTGCTCTCCCTTGCAGCACCACTTACGCTTTAGTGAATTCTAGAGATACTGAGTCCATTACATTTTTTAGTCTGAAAGAAAAGCAATGTAGCTATTTTATCAAAGCATGATAAAAGTCAGTCTTCTTCAACACACCTTATGCTGTATTTTTGTCACATTTTCCATTTTCTTTCACATCTTTATCAATTTTTTATCAAAAAAAATTAATCTAAAGCTTTCAATGACTATTCTTGAATTCAGATGATGTCCAGATGTCTCAGAAGCTATATTCTACCTTTAATAGTCTCTATTCAATATCATATGTAATTTTGTAGCCTAATTAAAACCATTCATGGTTCATACATTTCCCACTAATTGTTTAATACTCTTGATAGTTTCAATAAACGTACTATTTCTGACATTAATGTACATTTTCATATATGATATTTAAACAGTATACATTTAAAACACTGTTATAGTGCTTGCACAATAATTAGGTCAGAGCTCTATAAGACTGACTAATACAGTCAAACAGATAATTTGTGGAGCCTTGGAAGCAATTTAAGAAAAAGTTCAGTTTGAATACTAGTCTGTTTGTTGGGGGGTTTTAACCATATCAGTGTTGCACAATAAAGGACATTGCCTCTCCACAATGTTTCTCTTGTGTCAATAGAGCATCATGACTGGAGAACTCTATTTGTACTATTTTCATATTTAAACAGACATTTACAATTGCACACAACCACCTGTTTAAGGCTTGGGAAAATTATGTATTAAAGTGTTTTAAAATAATCTAAGCTAGATATTTTCATAATTTGATGTATGGATATCAAAAATCGACTATGAAGTAACTTCTTTTAAACTATTGGAAGCCTGCCTTACTCCTGACAGCTAGCTTTTTTCAGCAAGTCTGTTACAGCACAACAGAGGTAACATATCACATAGAGTGAATGACACTAAGTGCAGGATGACACTGTAAAACAAGGGCACTTAGTTCTGAAAGAAGATGTATCCAAAAAGAACATTGAATTATACTCAAAAGTGCATGATCCATCATGCACCATTTTATAGCCAGAAAGAGCTATAAAGCTCCAGCCTTTTTCTGTTGAAAGCCCATTTATCCCAGAAACTGTATTTACCATTGATCTTGGAAAATAACCTTTCTCTCCCATTTCTGAATTAGCTCCAGGATCTATACAGTGAAGGAAACTACCCTAGCAAACTGTAAGACAGTGTCATAAGATAGCATTAAAGATCCCTTATGACAGGATTAATTAATGATCCTTCATGCATCCCCACTGCCTGGTACAGCATGTAGGAGAATTCAGCTATAGGGCAGGTTTAGCAGAGAGGTTCAGAGATTTCAGAGCACTTAGCAATGCTCCCCCAGATGCATAGCTCAAAGAAGAGATTATCAGGACAATCCCATTCCAGATGCGCTCTCTGTTTTATGACCAGTAAAGACAATGCCTCAGACATTGTGGTGTGTAGGTCTGGTGTTTTTCTGCAGTCACAGTGCCTAAGCATCAGGACATCCACGAACATGGCAGGTACCAAAGAAGGTACTGACAAACATTGTGCAAACTGGAAACTGTAGTGCTGGGAGGTTCCATCTGGGAAGGACAACTGCATATCCAAGAAATGCAGAGAAACATGGCAATTCTTCAGGCTTCTAAGATTTCCAAGCAGAAACAGTCATATCAAGTATTTTACGTTTGTTTAGCATGCTTGGAAAAAATTGGTCACAAATAATTGGCTATCCAGAAGAATCACACTAAGTGTGCTTCCCATCAAAAAAACCAAACCAAACCAAACCAAACAAAAAACAAAAAAACAAACCAAACAAACCAACCCAAAAAACCAAACCAAAACAAAAAACCCCAGAGTTCCAGAAATGGCATAGTCAGAACGTTTGTGGTAGCAAAAGATTTTATTCTGTCTCTGGTTTCCCTCTGCTTCACCATCACCACCTGCCATCTGTCTGGATCTGATCTGGCAGTTCTCTGTTCACACTGCAATTACCATCCTTTTCCAAAAGCAATTAGCAGTGCTCAAGATGTTCCCTTGATTTATCATCACCTGCTCGCCTCTTTATGTCTTCTCAAGAAGAAAGCCAATGAAATAGATTTTGTCTCACACTGTGCTTGTGATGACAGTACAGCCAGTATCACTTTAGGGCTAGACTATGGAAGGAAGAAGTTCTGGATCCTGCTCATAGACTAGGTCAGCTGCAGTAAATGCTGGGAAATCAGTGGGTGCTCTGAGAAGAGAAAGGGCCTGTGAACCTGCAGGTACCAGATTTTCTAGTCTGCCATAACAGAGTCCAAAACCTAAGTGCCAGAATGTCGGAACTCCGTATCAATGCAGGGTGCTAGCCCGTTGCCCACGCAGGGGACACACAAATCGTGCCTGGATGTATCCGGGCAAGCAACCTGCATGAGGCCTGGCCCCACTGCTCTGCAGAAGAACAAGTCCTCATGCCTGTTAGTCACAAATTTTGAGTGATTCAGCCTGAAAAGTCTGAAGCAGCTGGATATCCTAGCTCTTAGTTCATTGTAAAGGCAAAAAAAAAAACCCTAACCCAAAACTATAGGAAACAACACTGAAAGAAAGACTTCTAACAATGGTGGAGCAGTTGTAACTAACTTTGAAATGCGACAATTGGTTCTTGCATTTTAGCCTATTTACTTTCCCATTATTCTTTTGCTTGCTTTCTTCAGCAAAACACTCTTTCTTCAGCCATTTCATCATTTGTAAATGAGTGCAAACAGAAATACTGGTGACTTCTTTGTGGTATTTCAGCTACCGACCTGTTCAGTCCCTGACTCTGACTCCACTGAACTTTCAAGCAAACAAGTTATCTGCCAGTAATGGAACAAAATGGAAGAGTATCTTGAAAACATTTTAATATTTTGATTAGCTTGTGTTTTGAAAAAAGCAGTCCTGTCTTTTGTTAAAAAATAGTAATTTTAATGTCAAGATAAGAAACTCATAGAAATCCCCTTTTCTGCACAAAGTCTATGTGGGCAAATAAACATTTCCCAATATTGTCATCTGCATGATAAAATAATTCTTTCCATGTAGAGTTAGTGTAACTTTAAGTGTCCCATCTAATTTGGATGACTAAGGAATCCCAATTCCATTTGCCTTGCTAATATAGAGAGCTAGTACTATGACCATATTTAGTGTTGCTGTCTTTAAGACTCTAACCAATGTTTTATTGCAGAATTACAGCTCCTTGGGTGCTGAACAGATTTCCTTCAGGCTATAACATTAGGATCCAGAAAGTTTGCTTTGTTCCTTCATTTTGAAAGAGGCTTTGGCAATAGCTTTAGTTATTGAAATAGTGGTATTTTAAGTGTAAAAAAGCACGAGCTGGTCAATGTGCATGTCTTCAACCCTATGTTTTGAAAACAAAAACACAGTGTACTTTTGAATAACAGACATCCAGCAGTTGTATAAGAAAATGTTACAACACTTACAGTCACTATACATATATTCGGCTTACACAATAAATGATTTATGATGCTCAAGCATTTGTTCTAAACAGAATCCTAAACTGCACATTTTTACTGGCCTTTCTAAGCTCAGAAGCAGAGCTAACATTCATGGGGATTAACCTTGATCAATTGTATGAAGAGGACTTCTTCTGCCTCCTTTATTTTCCTCAGTCTGTAGTGTAATGTTAACCAATGTTTGGCAGGAAACCATTCCTGTGGGAAGAAAACGAGCATTTTCAAATCTCCCCCTTTCCAACAGTGAAACTAAGATCTTTTCATTTTTTGAAACAAAGGGCAAAAAGAACAAAAGAACGAATGAAACTGAGATGTTTACACACACGTGCAGAGTGTTTCTTCATGCCATGACTGGTAGACTCATGGAGCACTTTGCCGAAGAACATCATAGATGTTAGAAGTTCATGTGAGCTCAAAAGAGGCCAGACAGGTTCTCTGAAGAGAAAACCATTGAAAGCTACTAATAACAAAGAAACAACATTCATCTCAGGAAACCATCGGACCTGAGTATGTATAGTAACACCAATATTTGCCAGTCTCATTATCTCCCTAGGTGTCTGCCACTGTCAGAGACAGAATGCAGCACTAGATCTGATCTCACACAAGCACCGTGCTCCTAAACAGTGGCTGGCAAAGTAACTATGACATTCATCTAAGACTGGGATTGTTGTGCCCAGATCCTAGGCTTGAAACTAGTTCTCCCACATCTGCAGTAAATGTTCTGACTACTACTGACTATTCTGGGACAAGTCTCTCTCCTCTTTGAGTTAGGAAAACTACCCTGAAGCTAAGAGCCACCCATTAGCTGAAGTTTTGTAGAAATTGTTACTTTCCTGCAGAACATATCCATTTCATTGAAAAAATTCCTGTTCAAGTTTAGTGACAATACCACACTAAAGTGTAGTGGGTAATGTATGAGGTTGTATAGCATTTAGAAAACCCGTATTTAAGTTTATTCTGTTCATATTTTAGACTTCTTGTATTTTCATCCTTGTGGAAATTACAACTAATTATTTTGCATTCAATAGGTCCAGTTAGTGTAACTTGTATATTACCAGTGTCTTGGTATTATCTTCATTCAAGAATAAGGAGCCTCAGATGAGTCAGTCAGAATCATAGAATCATAGACAGGTCTGGGTTGGAAGGGACCCCAAGGATCATAGATGAGTTCCAACCCCCCTGCCACAGGCAGGGACACCAACCTCCAGGCCTGGACCTACACAAAGTTGCCCAGGGCCCCGTCGAACACCTCCAGGCATGGGGCATCAACCACCTCTCTGGGCAGCCTGTTACAGCACCTCACCACCCTCTCCGTAAAAAACTTCCCCCTAATATCTAATTTAAACCTTCCTTCCTTCAGCTTTAATCCATTCCCCCTTGTCCTGTCATTTTCTACCCTTTTAAAAAAGTTGATTCCCCGCCTGTTTGTACGCTCAAAAGTTTCAGTCTCAAAAGTTCTCTTTATACAGGCAATTCCTTATTGTATAGCATGTAGCTTCTACTTTTACATGGAGTTAAAATGAAAAAGTAGTTCAAAGATCAACAACTTTCTAAAGTGTAGACAAGTGTTCATATATAATATTCTCACTGAGATTGAGCTTAATTGATAAAAAGAAAAAAAATTCTCTAACAATTTTAAAACCAAAGAAGTTCAGTTTACACTGATCACTAATGAACACTGAAGCCATATTTGTGATTTTGACATGCTGTTTCTTAATGATTAAGGTAGGATGATTTCACATTGTTTTTATTACATCCATATTACAGGACATCATATTATTAGTTGCTTCTTGGTATTGGTTTGTTCCATCCTGGTTCAACTTAAACATGACATCTAATGAAAAACTATTCAAACTGAAACATGATGAACTTGTCTTTTAGTTATCTCATTTTCCTACAGAAAGGCAAAAATATTACTAAAAAGCTATACTAAATGTGAGCTGCTTGAGAATTAACTTACACTGTTTGGGGGGAAAAAAAAAAAAAAAAAAACCCTAGAGGCCTTAGAGGTGATATCCCAGCACTTAATTTACTGTCACCTCAAGTCTGAAAAGGAAAAGAATTGCTCTGCACTCATTGCAAAGATCAGTGAGAAAAGATGAAATGAAGGGACCTTTCTTCTTTAGCAGATGAAAAAGATGCTAAATTAGCTCAAGATTTAGTTCAACATAACCACTTTCTCAGGTCTAATATCTGCAAAATCTCAATCATAGCCAACATTCACTTAACCCATAGTATATTCTCAGCAGCAACTGGACTACATTATGTAGTTGAAGACCATAGGATACAGTCTTAACTTTGCATTTGAGCGTTCTTTACTGTTACTTTGTTTGTATTGTTTTAAATACATCTATTAATTAAAAATAAGCTGCACACTGCAACTTATACTGCGTGACACCTAAAAACCCCAGTTCTGGAATGTACTTCCGATTTCTTAGTGTCTACAGGAGCAAATTGAATTATTACAATGACGTGGAGTGTTTGCAGGGCAGAAATCAGGTAATAAACTGATAGCCTGGATAGAAACGCACTCCTCAAAAGAAGCTGGAGGAACTGTGATGAAAAGTACTTGGTTTTGATTTTGTTCCATTTATTTTTATGCACAGCTCTGTTAAATTCCATTATGAAAACTAAATGAGACCAGTAGTGAAAGGAGGAGAGACGTTCCTTCCCTTGTGCATGCTGTCGAGGTAAATGGCCAAAGAGGTGACGGGGTGCAACAAGCCCAAGAGGTGCAGCAAGCCCAAGAGATGCAGCATGGATCTGGAAGCTGCAGTTCATGCAAAGAAACCAACAATCTATTGAACTGGCAGGAAGGTCCCAGGCAGGCCTCGGAAAAGTGTAAAGAATAAGTTTTTGAGACTAAAGGCAACTAAGTCTAAGATGCTGAATTGGCAGGAAGCAAATGCTTCCTTGCAAGAACAGAGTGGGCGTACAATATTCCAGCCCTTATTTAATAAATTTGTCTTCTTCAACACCACTAGGAATTTTCCAATGGTGTCTTGGACCACAGTAGAGTGAACATAAGGCAGCAGTGATATTTTCCCTTTCTTAGCTATCTCTCACAGGAAACTGCTCATCCACATGTACTAGGATATCATCAAGTTGCAGGTCAAAAATACTAATTAAGGTACAGAAGAAATAAGAATATCCCTTCTGAGAAGCAGAGCTAAGTCCTGACAGTGACAGCTAGGAAAAAAGTGCACAGGAGAGGGTGCAATCTTTTTATAGCTGGTAGTCAAAACTCATGGATTCTGGAACAGTAAATACATGGGAATTTACAAAAGGAACTGTTTAGATGCAAGGTGATCCCCAGACCTATGTATAATTAAAGGCAACATCACAAAAGAGGTTAAAAACAAAATACAATTTTTTTACATTTTTTATTTTCACTAAGCATTTTACCAAAGAAAGAAAATGCAGGAATGTCAAAAAAACCCAAAAAACCAAAACCAAGACAACTGAGAAAAAGTTAAACTACAAAACAGATTGACAGATCGTACTAGACGAGCTCTGTTTGGGTTTGTCCTCTTGTAATAAAACAAATGAGTACTTAACAAAACATGAAAAATGCAGCCAAAGTTCAATGTGATGATTACCAGTTTGAGGAGGAATCTGGATCATGTAAAATCATTAGACCTGTGACTAGGAACTTTCACCACTTTTCATTTTTTTTTCCTACCAGATTTAAATATTTATCTATTTACAGTATGTTTCTAGCTGACTAAGGAAGATTTAAGCAAATAAATAGTAAGTGATGGAAGAAGTAAGATTAAGACTTCACAAGCAAATTTTTATTTCCTCCATCTTTAAATACATCCACATACTACACAGGAGATACTGATTTCTTCCATTTTCCACTTATCTAGAGCCTCAGAAGAATGTTTTCTGAGGGAAAAACACCTCAGATCACAAAAATGCACTGAGGGTGCACTGGTGTTTGCAGGTGAAACAAAAGTTTGGAAATCCAAACCCCCTTGCTTTATAACACATCCTCAAAGAGGAGAGTAGGTGCAGCTGGGCTAGAAAAACCTCAGTAGTTTGTTATTAAGCAGGCATTCTTTAATACAGCGCTGGGCAGCACTGGAGATCGCTCCTCCACAAGTGCTCTGCCAGGTCAGCACAGCACGTCAGCTCATATACAGAAAGGTCATACATGTTCATCAGATTTCCTGGAAAGGGCAGCCTTATGGTGATGCGATCCCAGAATTCATTTACATAGACCAAGCATGCACTGTAAAATTAGGGTTAGGGTCTTTTCATTCTCAGGTGGTTGTCCATAGTCTTCCTTATGTTGTCTGCTGTTGAACTTTAGGCTTTTTTAATCTATATCTATTCATTGAATTAGCTTTCATTGAATCAGTCTTTCAGCGTTAGCTTAAATTAGTTCTTTAGTACTTAGCACAAATGTCCTGAGTTTCTGTTCTCAGTGGCTTACTCAAGAAGTCTAACAAGCTTATTCAAAGTCTGATAAATCTTGTCAGACAAGAAGTTACATTTCAAAACATCCTATCATCCACTCTGCTCAGCAAATAACTAAAACACAGGAGAGCAAAGATACAAATAAACCAAAAGAATTCAAATAAAACTTTTATGTATCACAGTAAAGTCCTATTCAGGGGTTGTCAATGATTCAACCCTTTCACAGGCACTTCTTACCTCCTGTGACTGGGTTGTTTCAGCCATCCCAGGTGAACAAGCCAGCCCAGAATGACAAGTTCCTTTCATCCATCTCTGACAAGGTACTTGGTTCTTCCCAATTCTTTTAATTTAGCAGTGCCGGGTTTGTTCCTCAAGCCTTCATGCTTCCATAAGGCTACAAAAGTTTACAAGTTGTGTTTTCTGTTTTTTGGAAATTGAATAAAAGCAAGGCCTTCAAATTACCTGAAGAAACCCCTTCTGTGAATCTCTTTCTTCTGCTCCCCTATGGAAGAGAAACCTTTCTAAACAGACTCTAAGCAAGCACAGTACTGGAGTTCTTTGCTAGTCAAAGAAAAACATAAAACTTGTGCATAAAGCTATGTTAGCCTTTAAGTTTTCCAGTGAGTATGTATTAGAGCCAGGTTTCATTTCCTATATCTCATATGCTATTTCAGTATCCATTACTGACACTAAAGTGAATTGGAGTTCTCAGGAGCCATATGTTGAATTTTTACTTTACTAGGTTGTTTAACATCTCTATGTTAAACTTCACCTTAATTATCATAAATACCACTCAAAAACTTCTATTACCATCTACAAAAATAAATATTTCCCCCTTTTGCACCACTGTCATACTTACTGCCATTGCTGCTATAGGACTAAGTCCTTTATGGATTCATTTAACGTTTACTACATGTCTTGGCTGTTCACATTATTGGAGCCTTCAGAAATTACTTCTGTTTTGCAGGCCTAGATGCCTACAATAGAGTGGAGAGGGAATCAGTCTGACTAGGAAAACAATAAATTCTTGGAAATATGGCAGGAAAATTATTGTTTATAGTGTTTACAGCACGAGTTGGCAGAGCCTGGCTTGTCTTGGCATAAGAACCTAATTAGAAAGATTCCCTGGGTGAAGCTAGAAAACCACAGATTCAGGTGAAACAATGAACATCAGTAGCTTGAATGTAGGATGCTACCAAAAACAGAACTTGAAGCTTGTAAAATCCAATGAATCAAACAAGACAGGCTTCCAAATATAATGAAAACTAGTGATGATGTAACAAAGAAATACATATGCTGTGTCTAGAAGAGCTTGACTTCGTATCATACATCAAAACAGATCTGATTGTCTTCTTCTAAGCTTGTATATTAAAATACTACTATTTCCTCTTAGAAATTTACGTGCTGTTCCAAACAATAAATTAAACTATTTCCATCCATTTCCAGCAGGGTAGCTAATTTGTCAACATGGTATGAGGGAAGAGGAAAAATAAACAAAACAGAAAATCAGAAAGGTTTTTAGGTAAAGGATATTTATTTGTCCTAATAATATCAGTATAGTTGCAATAAAATGCATTAAAGGAAGTACAACAAACAGAAGAGATAACTTGATAGCCTTTTTCACAGGAAATCCTTGAGGTCACTGTGAATATTTTTGGCCCGATTCTGATCCATGTTATCTGGGTGCCAATTCTCTTCAAGTTAACAGCTGAGTGAGGAACCACATTTAACTAGACTCAGCCCTTATCTATAAAACAGACAAACAATTGTTATATTCAGCTGCTCTTCCTTCTCTCCTCGCACCAGCTTTTCTGTAATCAGAGGAGTTGCAGGATCAAGGGGAGAGACTCCATCCTCACCTTCTCTGACAGGGAAACACCTGGGATGGTCAGCAGCTAGACCATCAAAAGAAATAATATCCAAGAGAGGCTAGGAAACAGGAGACACACAACATCAACCTACTCATGGGCTCTGCACTGCTGGGAAGGATTCCCTGTCAGCTCAGGGCTCTTTGAAGATGATTTCTTGTGAAATTTTTCAACTTGAATCTGGTTCTGTTTTAGAGGACTCAGATGGAATCTTCTTCCATCACCCCCCTAAAGTTTTTATTGAAGAAAGTCAAAAGGTTTGTTTTTCTTAATAGGACAGCAACAGTAATATTGTTATCAAAACAAAGTCCTTTTTTAAGGAGCAGATATTGTTATGGAAAAAAAACCCTACCTTCTCTACCAGGAAACAAACTACTGCTACAAGTTAGAGGAGCCAAGTGACTGTTGCCCAGGCAGAGAACCACGGAGCTGTATGTACCCCTCTCCCCACCATCAGAAGTGCTTCTCAAACCACCAATCTCTTACCTTCAGCAGAAACGAAGAACTCCGCCATAAATGGCTGCATGACATCATCATCGCCAGAAACTTTGCGCTGCTGTTAGTGGCACACATACAGCAGATGCACAGGCAAACCAAATGCAGGCAGATTACAAACTGCTTCTCAGTACTTGGAAGTAAACCTCTTGAGGATGGAGCTACGCTCTGCCAAGTAGAAATCCAGGAGAGGCCTGCATTACTCATCGTTTGGTTTTGCATGGAGAACTGACATATATACAGCAATAACAGCCAATAGACTTGGAAAAAATGCCATTTTCAAAGGTATTCTCCTTTTCCCCGCCTGGGCCTGCACCGTGTGCTCTCACATGATCATGTTACTGTTTTATTAACACCTTGAAGAGCTCAGAAGCTCTTTTGAAGGAGTACCACCTGCTCTTGAAGATACTTAACCACGAGATATCCTAGCGAAAATCAGCTATACATTTTTACAGACTACACAGTAGTGATGAGATCCAACCCATCTGACAAAAGCAGTATTGTCTAACTAACAGCCTAGTTAGCTTTCTGAAAGTTTTATCTGCACACACACCTTCCATAAGGGGGCATAAAGGGCAGTATATCACTGGATTCTCAGGACAACTGAAAAGGACAGATGTTGTTGCAAACAAAAGAATTCCAGCTAATGAATTTGAACACCTCTGTTTTTTGGGGGG
>JMFS01100292.1:0-13280 GCA_000699545.1 Podiceps cristatus | reverse complement strand
ATAAATTCTGTTGCTGTAATTACAAATATAGTGGAGTTACTAGGCAGAAGACCACAATCTCATTAAGACTGTAAGTAGTGGCAATAGCTTATCCATGCTTCAGAAGGATATGAAAAAATTAGAAAGGGATAAAAATAGTTAAATGAATGATTTCTAGTATGTACTTGCTAAATGCTAACACTACAAGATGAAATTCAACATAATTAGAAGATTAAGAAGGTCAAGAAAACAGCTCGACCACAGATCTCCTCTAAATGAGGAGAGAGAATGATAGCTGCCAACAATTCAGCACAAGATGGAGTACAGTCATAGAATCGCAGTATCATCATTCGCACAGAAAGAGAACCCCACAGGTCATCTAGTTCAACATCTGCTCAAAACAGATGTAATTAGATCAGGCTGCCCATGGTTGTGCCCAGCTGAGTCTTGAACACCTCCAAGGATGGACACTTTACAACTCCTCTGGGCAACCTCTTCCACTGTTTGACCACCCTCATGGTAAACAATTTTTTCCTTATATCTAATTGGAATTTCTCATATTCTCACTCGTGTCTATTGCCTCTCATTGTATCACTATGCACTTCCAAGAAAAGTCAAGCTTCATCTTCTCTGTATACTCCAGTCAGGTAGTTGTAAACAGTGTTAAGATGTCCCCTGAGCTTTCTCCTGTCTGAATTAATCCAGCTCCCTCAGGCTTTTCCTTGTATGTCTTGTTCTCCAGCGACCAACTACTTTTTCTTTTCAACATTCTTCTTGTACTGGACAGCCCAGAATTGGACACAGCACTCCAGATGTGGCCTTACTAATGCTGGGTAGATGGAAAAATATCACTTTCTAGTGGTAGCTAAATCCAAACTAGATACAAATTGTACTTTTGCAGCTGCAGATACATGGAACAACTTCACTAACATGTTCATAAACCTAGACCCTAAATGACAGCTTGGGTCAATCTAAGATAGAAGTTTGCTACAGGAATAAACTAGTATAATTCCACAGTTTGTGTTAGCTTGATGAAACTAAAAGGCATTTCTACTAGTCCTTTTTGGCTTCACAACCTATAAATCTATCCAAATATGCATACATTAACTACCAGTCACCATTGGGAAGGCAGGTAAGAATTGTGAGATACATCATCAAAAAGCTAGTGAGAAAATAATGCTATCATCCAAAACTTTTGGCTGTCCTTACTCTTGGGATCATTTTATTGGGTGGCAGGAAGTTCCACATTCATATAAAATAAAGAAAGGGTGTGATAATGCAGAAACAGATCCAGTACAACTTATTCAGGTATCTCATTTGTGCTTAACTTTTAGGCATCCAGGATCCATCCTAAGCAAATTTGATTTATCTTGGTTGATTTATTAGATACCCAGGAATTACAGGAGATGTCAATACTCCAGTACCACAAGTTGAAGTCAGAGTGCCAGGCAGCATCTTCAGTGCATTAGCAACTGAATCAAGTCCTCAGTGCTGTAAAGTAGATGCTTTTGAAAGTCTAATGAGAAAACTAAATCTTAAATTGTAAAGTTGACCCACTTCAAAGGTATTTGTATGGCCATTGTCTATATTAGGAACTTCAGCACTTCCTTCAAAGGGATCCATGCATTGAAATATAAGTACAAATTAATTGCTTGGTTTTGATAACATGATTCAAACTTGTCTTGCTTATTATAGTTTTTCAGTTAGCTAGGGTAAATTTCAACTATTTTAGTGTAGTGGGGGATTACTCTCATCTTAATTGAACCATCTGGAAGTATCTATCTGGTCTAAACTAATTGTGGAAATAACCGTTGTGACCAGTAGTGACATCTTTAAAAGACAATACAATTTGGGCAGTAGAAACCAATTTTAGGATTAAACAACTCACACTGTATATGCCTCTTTCTCTCCACATTGTGCAAAGAACCAAAACTACTAGTTCAAACTAGTCAACTAATTTTTAGTTGGCAGGTATTGGGTATATTCTTATCATGTGAAAAGGTTGATTGATTGATTGATAAATTATGCAAGAGAGAACTCATTACAGAAATTTGCCTTTCAAATAATTTGGCATAGAACTTAAGAGAATACACCGTTGAATATAATAAAACCTAAGGTATTTAGAGATAATTTTTTTTTTCCAAAAGAAACACAATAAATATACTAAAAAAAAAAAAAGCTATCTGCAATTTTAAAATAAACATAGTATGTTTGAATAAATGAGAAAAAATATTAAGTAGATTTACAGACAGTTTTTCAAGTTATGATAATGAATTCAAAGATATTAGTTTTACGTGTAGATGAGATAACCTAAGAAATTTGTAACCAAATCAAAACCACAAAACACAGAAAACCCCCCCCAAAAACCTCAACAAACCATATTTTAAATACTTGATATTTTATATTATGAATCAAAAGGTTTTGCTTTTACAACAGTTATTTCTTTTCTGCTATCTTTGGGTTACAATTCTTCAAAACATTTATATTTTTCTTTTTTCTGAGTTAACTGGGAAATCCAGCTATCCTGACATCTCAGGAGCTTGTTTTCGCCATTTTCCCATTTACACAAAGAGCCTCTCTTTAGCAAGTGTTAAAATAATGTTTTCCTGCTACTAATATTTTGAAATTACAATCTCAAGATTAAAGTTCATATTGTAGTCACATCTCATATCTTTTAACATGGAAATCTCAGACATTCAATAGTAGATTACTTCTTCTATAAGTGCTTCATGTATTACAGTCTTTTTCAGGAGAGGAGCTATATTGCAAAATTATCTGCTTTCTTAAAAGGTCTTTCATTTCTACTAGACATTTTGTGGGACAGCAAGTCATGAATGCTTTTTATCATCTCTGCTTAATTCAACAGAAGCACACCTTGGCATTTTGGACTATCCTTTTGAAGCTTATCCAACTTCTGAAGCTGCTTGTCTATTTCTGTCCATCACCAGGTAATAACTTGTCCCTCTTGTTCTGTATACTAACTTTTCAAAATAAAGCCAGACTCAAGTTCTCCGCCTTTCTGTCATAATGGCATACTATTCCTATTTGCATACTGTTCAGAGGGTTTTTTTCCATATTTTAGCATAAACTCTTACTTCTTTCTTCCTATTTGCCACTGTTGCACACCCCTTACTAGCTTCCTTTGCCAGGAATAATGAATGCTTCTAGTTTATATAAGATAATTTGTCTCTGAGGAATTCTTTAGATTTAGTGAAGCCTATAGTTGTTCTCTGACTTGATCAAGGAACTGTATTAAGTAGACATATCCTTCTAGTAACATAAAAAGAAGTACAGGCATGAGAAGGTAAAAGTCTTTTTTACTGAACTTTCTGTTCCCACTGGCATCACCTGATTTGGAAAGAAGGGAAGATAAGTGCAAGAAAGATTAGGAAAGGTTTACACAACAATAAATCCCGTACCTGAAATTCTAGGTAGGCTTGAAGGTAAAATCAATTCTGTCTTATGTTAGGCATAGTGTTCATGTCCAGATTGCACACATTTTAATTTAGGTATGTAAATGCAATAGTCTGCATCTCTTAATTTGGGATTGAAGCTCCCAATAGATATGGCTAGGGAGCTGCCTAAACAGAAGAATTTGCAACCATTTGAGATGCCTTAGTGAATCCAAGGCAGATGTGATGGTGGTAAACGTGATATATGATCAATGGCAAACCTACATCCTATTGACAAATGGCAGGTTGAGGAAAACCTGAGGTGTCTCCTATGGCACCAGACATCTTGTGGACAGCAAAACTGAGCATTAGAATTCCATTGTCTATAATGAGAAATCAGACATCTTGAGCTAGATTCATTTGCCTAAATGTAAGCATAAATGGATATTTGAGCTGTCCTCATCCTCACGGGAATGGCAGACATTACACAGGACACACAGGAGACATTCTTTATGGAATGGTAGCTAAAGACTGAGTCAGATACCACAGGGCATCCTATTTGACTACTACTATATTTAGGCTATTGAATTGAGTTTTGATGTCTATTTTTGAGCTTCCCTCTGGACTCCTTTTATAAGCAGGAAAGAAAAAAAAAAAAAAAAAAAAGGCACATTCAGGTTATACTCCTGACCCTAGATACCTAAAATAATTCAGGTAAATCACTTAATTCAGTGTCTGCTTCCTGAGCCTTAAGGGACTAGCTCAGCATTTAAGTGTGGATACTCATATATTTCTAAAACAAATCTATCATCTCAGCTACAGCTGCAAATTTCTTTTATTTTTGTCTGGTTCGCATATGCTAACATACACAACATTTTGTCATCAAGGAGGATATACTGTTTAAAATTATTTTCTTCATGTTTAAAGCTGATGACAGAAGACATATATTGGGAATCACTCAGATAATATAATTTAGTTTATTAGGTGAACTGTTTAGCAAGTAAATGGTCTAAATTTTGATGAGTTTTCTAGGAACTGAAAAAAAAAAAAAAATCTATCTTTTGAAAAATGCAATAGAAATGGCATGGATTATGGGCTCATGTCCCCTTTCCACCATCTCCATAGACAACCAGGGGAATTTATGGAGAACCCTTTTAAACGGAGTAAGAGACACACAGACAACCAAAGCATGCCTGCAGTCAAGCTAGTCAAGACTAGATAGTCAAGGATTAAAAGTGAGATCCTCAGCTTGAATGTACTTGCAAGAAAAGGAACAGAGGGCTGAGGGGGAAGGCTGCTGGTAAGGCTTCTTTTGACCTTTTCTTCACAGCAGTGTAAACCAAGATTAGGCATCTGTGTTATGCTAAGATGCTGACATGGAGCACATAGAGGTAAACTCTTAAATGGGAGAGAGTATGATTCAAGTCCTGACAAAAGAAGAGCTGAACTAGCACCGGTGAAAGTGATGACAGGTCAAGGTTAATAAGAGTTGGATAATGATTCTGTGATTTTGATAAAATATGGATATAACTTTCTTCAGAAAGATCATTTCAGTGAGTGATAATTTTACTCATTATTTCAATGACACTTTCACAGAAACTAAATCAGTGTCCAGTGGAGGAAAGAGGGGAGAAGAGCTCTAAACAGTTCTTTTGAATCTCTTTTACAGTTTGCTTAGAATTAAGTCTCTTGCTACTGAAAGATAGGATGTATTTTTCCCCTTTCATTTTCTCCTTCTGTTTCACTGGTATAGATACTTCATGCATCTTGTCTAAGGTAGAATTTAAGTTATTTGGGAGCAGAAAATCTCATTGTGATTTCATAGAAATGGTTAAATTGGTCTCTCACTATTGTAGGTGTTTCTAGTGCCTTCTATAATTTATGTGAAATAATAGAATGAGGTGGAAAATTGAAGAGTCTCTGCACCTGAAAGCTGTAGATTTTTCAAAATTAACTTTTCTATATTTACCTGATGTAAAACATCTTTTTTTTTAGAATGTAAAATACAATAGGTTTTCTTATTTTGCCAAACACTAATGTCTCTTGCATCTCTTGAAGACATTACTATTGCTGAGTTACTAATTATATAAATTCAGGCATATTTAGGATAGGTTACATATAGCTACAGTACAGTTGAATTTTAGAAGTGTCTACAAAAAAAGTAAATGAAAAAAAATCCATGTGCTGTTGAAGGTTTTTGTGAAAGTATGTTTCAGATCTTTTCCCCAAAATGATGAACTCGCTGAGTTTGACACTTTCTGACACATATGAACATTTTCAGCTTTGAGTCTTACTGAACACTATGGAAACATTTCACCTTCTTGTCACCTTTCCATATAAACATCAGTAAAATATGTCACTATGAGAGAGATGACAGAGAGTAACACACAGAAAGAAGGCAAAGAAAATATGAACCTAGTATTTCTTTTGTCACGTCCTTATAGCAACCTCTTTCCCCTATATATAAGATCCTTCTATTTCTCTACTCTATTGGCTTCCACAAAGCTTTTTTCCCCCCATTATCTTTGTCTAATCCTATTCTTTTTTCTACCTATGTTTCCTAGTATTTACGTTCATTAAAGGCTGATCAGAAGACTGAACTAGAAATAAAAAACCCTAGATATTCAAATTAGAAGTAGCTATTTTAGGCTCTCTTTATAGTTGATGTAGAGAGATATACACCCGCAAAAACATTACAGTTTGTCTTAATGGCCTGTTTTAGAATCTTATTCTTTTCTGCGACTGTAAAAATAGCCTGAAGTGGCTAGTTCTGGTATGAATATCTAAGATCTTAAAATGTAAATTTGAGTAGAGGAATCCTATCTTCATTTTCTAACAACAAAAAAAAAAAAAAAAAAAGGAAAAAAAAGCTGCAGAGTTTGAAAAACACAATGAGGTGTACTCTGTCATTACTTCTCCTTAATTTACATGAAGAACTTTCCAAGGAGCAAACTGATTTATTTATTTTCTTCTTTTTTTCCCCCAATACCAGATATCGGTACCCTTCTTCCCTTTTTGGGAAGAAAATTACATTTTGAACCATATGCCAGGTAATTTTATCAGTCTAAAGAAAGTCACATAACTTAAATTTTAAAATGAGACTTGATTCTAAATTATAAGCCTGTCCTTCTTTTGAATATGTATGAGTGAGATGACAGGCTTTTCCAGAAGGCAACTTACATATGAGGTGAGATTATTTACTCCCAAAGGATGTCTCTCTTTTTCAATTGACTTCAAAAGAAGTTGTGTTTAACATGGTATGGTCTTAGTCTGGGTGACAGAACATGTCTCTATCAGATTAAAAATTTGGACCAAGCAGATGGATGAAATAACATCTCAGATTCCTTTAGGCATATTTATGGTGCTTAAAATAATATATGTAGGGAATTAAGTTGAACATCAGGTCCATGATCTTCCATGCTGTTTAATTGCTAATTTGTTCTTTGTCTCTGTTTTGGAGGACCCCAAGTAAGTCACTTGAAAGCAAAACACAGTTCAAGGTTCAGAAAAGCACATAGTCCTAAAGATATCTTAGTCTGGAGACAACAGCCTAGGAGGGGCTACAAATAGTACTATTGTGGTATGTTTTGCATGCTCTACATTATGCCTCTGTGCCTCATACCTCAAACTTTTCCATATGGTCACTCACTCACCCACCCATACAGCAATATGTATGGTATGTATACCTTTAGGCCACTAAGGCACCCTATGAAGTTTGCAAGACATTTAAAGTCAGGTTCTATATAGTATGAACATACCCACTTTGCTTTGCAGAAAGTAACTCTAACAGTGCAAAAAATAATTTAGTCTATACCATTTGACTGTGAGTTAGAATGCATTTCCTGAAATTGCTACATTTAGCACTGGAATTGATTTAGTACCAAATTGTGGTTTTGATGATATTCTGCTACTTGGTCTACTGTCTTCTTTGGCATGCTTTGGATTGATGGGTTAACATCTTTTATCTAAAAAGCTAAACTGTCTTTTTTGTGCATTAGCAAAGTTGCAGAAAACATGGAAGCTCTGCCATGTGACTGGTAAGTATGGACAATCATTATCTTTAAAGAGTTGGGAAGAAAATTACATTTTCAACCATATGCCAGGCATTTTTCTCAGGCAAGATATCCAAGGGAATGAAGTAGAATTACATATATTAAAATGCTTTTATGTTTGTGTTCCTGAAGGTATGCAAATATTCCACTAAGGAGGATTTAATTGGAAATTTTACTTCCCTTTTGGTGTGAATTAGAAAAAGCATCTTTGCTCCATTTTAGTGAATTATTCACTTACTTTACAGGGTATGTTTTATTGGCAGTAAAGGATTCAGACACATGCTGAAAGCTGTGTGTTTAAGTATTTAGATAAAACAAGTGGACGTATTGTATGAGGGCCAGACTCTTTATTATGAGAGTTAAAATGTTTTTCATGGTCAAAAACCCCACTCTTAACATTAAAAAAACCAAACCAAACCAAACCAAAACCAAATGATAAAGCAGTGTTAACTTGTCTATAAAGCCATACTTTTCCCTGGCTATGTAGACCTATGTCTGCAACCAGTGACAGAAAGCAACATATTAATTCACTGTTTTCCATGTGTATGGGCAGCAATGACAGTTGCAAGACTTCTTGCAGCACGATACAGGAGTAGGATTTATGTCACCTAACTTTAGATATCTGTAATGTAGAAGTCAGATGTTACCCTAAAAACCCTTTATTAACAGTGGACAAAACAGACTGTTAGAGTGAAATTGAAGTTTCTAAACAACATGTGGACAACTTCTCCTGGTGTCACATGGTCATGTTTACCAAAAGTAAGCATCTGGACCTGTTTAGACCACTCATGCATATCCACCTCCTGCTTTGTGAGGTGTCCAGTGGCAAGCCACATAGTCTGTGACACTTCAAAAGAGCTTGTGTGCTCCTGTCCTCCCATGCCATCATTGCTGGTCTGAAAAGGATATCTCAGATCACTCAGTGTGTCTGAAATAGAAATAGATGTCTATGTAGGATGTACAGCCAATTGAATCAATATCAGCAAGAGATGAATCACAGTCTACAAATATATTCTTTCCTATGCTAAAAAGTGTATTCAGAATTACCAGGGTTGATTTAGAGAAAAGTTCTGATCCTCACTGCTTCCTTGTGCATGCCCTGAATTGCTACATCTTCCTGGTCTTTCACTAGCCCATACCCTACCTCTTCCTCATCTGCTCAGGATGCCATCAAACTTCTTTAAACCTTTCCATCTTCACCTTTCCATCCTTGCTGTTACCAAGACCACTTTTTACACTTTATAATTTTTTCCACATCAGTCCTTCAAAACATTGCCACACCTTCCTGATCTTCCAGTGTATAAAATGGGTTTCTACTCATCTGTGGAGTCTAACTACCCCCACTCCAGTCCTTCTTCTACCTCCCCCAGCTACCTTGTATCTTCTTTTTTAAAGAAATGCTTACACCGTTCCCCTTTTCACTCCTTTTTTTTTCCCTCTGTCCACTTGCCTTCCATTCATGTCTCAATTCTTCTAAAGCAGCCTTTGAGAGTTTCCTCATACAGATCTGAAAAACTGGAAAGTGCAGCACAGGGCACCATTTCATTTGGTCTATTATTTAACAACACCTAATTGTAAGGTATTTCATAACTTGATCTTGTTGACACATAGACTCTTGTTGACAATGGCAAATGAGAGTATTTATTACTTAGCTGTAAAGGGAAGAATTTATAACCTCAACATAACAACTAGGAAGAGTATATTGGTCTGAAATAGTCACTGCTCCACAAACTAGCTTTCATGGTAAGGACAAATTTAGTATACTTTATACCTTCATTGATGAATTTGACCAGTCAAAGCAATATGTAATATGCTTATTAAAATAAATAAATAAATAAATAAAGACCAAAAAAAGCTATTTAGTGCTTTTTATTCAGCTATTTAATGCATGGTGGAAAGCAGTGGTTAGAGTGGGTCATACATCAATTTATTAAAATGCTGTTTTTAAATCCTAGCAGCTGACTAAAATATTTCAGGTGCAATTCATCTGAAACCAAGTCTTGCAGCCTGATGTATTAAGCTTTTGATATGAAATGTTTTCCACATAGTGTATCACAACGTATTTTTAAACCATGATGACTTAGCTCAGTAACTGAATGTGGATTAAATTTAAAGTTTCTTTAAGAAAAGCAAGGCAGTTAATATTTTTGTAGTTTAGCTATCATTTTTTATCATGTTTTATCCTCATTTTTCACTTAGAAGCAGCTGCTTTTGCAGTAGATCTGAAGTATATAGTACACATTTTCTAATACAGAGTCTATTGCCATAGTTGGACTGCAGCTGTGCAAATAGATCCTGTTGAGACAAACCAAGAGTGGCTCCTAATAGTAAGGAATATGTCATGTATTTCAATTTCCAGTGTACAGAAAGAGGCATCTGTATTGCATATGGGATGTTTTCACCATGGATTAAAGAACAATGAATTAACATTCTTTGCTGCATACTCAGAAATTAGACAGACTGGTCTCTATTTTCTTTTTTTTTTTTTTTTTTTTTTTTTTTCCTGACTTACACAGTCTTCTATTGCTAGCCATCTAACTTCTAACAAGGGTTTATTCTCACAAAACCTTAAACACAGTAATGGGTTTAGGTAAGTAATATCAAAACAAGTATTGAAAGCAAAACTTTAAGTACACCTTCAAGGAACTGATATACTTCCAGGAAACATCAGTCTCTTGCACCTTTCAGTCTCTTGCCTTCTCTCCTGTTCTGTACTGATGAACTTTGTTTGAGTTCTGAATTGTCCTGCAATGACAGTGCTTGCAGAATTATAATTTAAAGTTAAAAAGAATATGACTCACAGTAAGAAATCTGCATCCAAAGAACATTTTGTCTAAGCAGACAAAGATGGAAACAAGGCTATTAAGTGATCTGGAAGCAACAATAGTGACAATACTAACTGTACTTTGAGCTCATGTTTGAAGTGATGTTCAAGTAAGATGCTTTCAAAGACAGAGCCAGCTTTTCTTCTTTCAAAGACAGACCAGATATTATTCTTTGCTTCCTATGTTTTTACCGTCACCATCAAAAATTCCAAAACAAAACCCATCAAAGTAAGGGGCTCCACCTGGATACTTGGAGACCTTAACTTTCAACACTGTAATCTGCCTTTCACTTGCAAATGCAAAACCTTCCAACTAAGTTGCTGTATCATTATTTTTTTTCCTATTATTCTTATGTAATTTTTCCTTTACTGTTATTTTTATGGACTTACACTTGTAAAAGATGGTATTGTTATTATGGTGGGTTCTCTTGGGAAGTGATTGTCACTGGGATGAGGATTCCTATCCCTGCCCCTCACTTTTCTACTCCCTCTTTTTGTAGTTTTTGGTTTATACTAGAAGAAAATCAAGACTTAACAGATTACAAAATATATAATTGTCATCTAAATATGTGATAAGCTTATGAGTAATATATATGCAGAGCTTAGCATCAAATCAGAGAGCAATTTCTGCACCTGATCAAAGCATCCTCCAGTCAACACTAATAACATCATAATGGAGAAAAACCCACAGGGAATTTGAGCAAGTTCCTGCAAAAACTACAGAATTCCCCCACAGGGATTTTGAGCAAGTTCCTGCAAAACCTACAAAATTCCTATCAGAAAAGTATTATGAGGCAACCACCTGCTACAGTAGAGAGGACCTCCAGAGGATTACACTTGTATGAGAGACCCCTGCCTTTTTAGTTCCTTAGTGGCTATTGAGAAGAGCTTTCCTTTTATTTTTCCCTTTCCTTTTCCCTTTTTTCCCTTTCCCTTTCCCTTTCCCTTTCCCTTTCCCTTTCCCTTTCCCTTTCCTTCTCCCTCTAGTTTGGTTTTTTCCCCTACGTGACTTTTACCAATAAAAGTCAATGTATGGTATCAGCTATAAACCCTGCATTTTTTTTTTTTTTTTTTTTTTTCCTGAGTGCATGTAAGCCTGTCTCAACGCACTCTCTGCAATGCAAAGCTTTGCAGTGAAGGAGATATAAAGGTGAGAAAAATAAGATATGATGCATCCACAAACGCCAGCCGGGGTAAAGTATAAAGATCCAACAAAGAAACTACAATAGCTATGTACGTTTTGAGGCTATCCTAAAAGAGAACAGGAAGGACCATGAAGCCCCAACAAAACAGCCTAGGTGGTAGTCAGGTACCTAGGCACGGGTGTCTAGAGCTATATGAGATGCCAGCCTCCTGACTGACTGTCAGAAAAGGAAGGAAGCTGCTGTAAACTGTGCCAGATCAGTTCACCAATTATGATGTCTTGGATAAACAATGACCTCCATCATGACATTAGATATGCATATTTAGTTATGTGAAGTTCTCATGTGATGCAGGCACTTGACCCACACCAGCTAGAGGTACTGAGGGGCAGTAAAATCCCACAAGTTTCTTAACAATATATCTCTTAGTTTGGAGCTGATCTCATAGATGAGAGTACAGAACATGAATTTCCTTGTCACCATCAAGCCTTGTAACTCTTCAAAAAAATATTAGGAGGGAACATTTTTTAGAATTTTAGAACTACACTATGCAGCTGAATTTCTTGTAGCCCTTAAGTTATGAATCTTTATAGCTTCTTAATGAAGCCCTTAATACAGCTCAAGGTAATTTCCCCGCACGGTCCATCCAAGATCAAGTCAAAACATGGTTTACTTTCAAGATGAAGCTGATGTCAGGAAAAGATTTAACAAATAATTTACAAGTGGAAGAGCTTTCAGGATATATTGTCGCTGTTCACTGAGTAATAATGATTATAAATATAACCAAGGCAGGTGGGTTCCCACTTCTCTCTTGCACTTTCATCTTTCATTTTAAATGACATTTATGTGTTATTACGAATCTAAGTACAGGAAATTTCAAGTTCAGATAGACAAATCTATTAATTAATTTCCTAATGATTAGAACTATATTATCCTACTGAAATCTAGAAGTTAAGTTTGACAATAAAAATATAGACAACGGATTAGGGAAGAAAATTGTGTTATTAAAAAAAAAAAAAAAACGGACTGGTATCAGCAGAGAATGGCATCTGTTGGGAGTAACACCACTAGTTTGCACAGCAGTTTGTACACAAGGGCACATGGGAAGGGCAGCCCATGCTGCCAGGTTGCTGCCTGCTCTGCTTACCCACGGCCTTAGACTGCAGCCCAAACATTACCTCAGCTAGCTGGTATCTGTGCAAGTCTACCCAGCAACTTGAGGCTTTCAGGAAGTTAGAAGGGCTTATCAGGCAGTGCTTTGAGGCTGTTGGAAGCATGATAGTAGAGACCAGGCAAGGGCTGCAATATGCAGTAACTAGAAATCAGCCATCTAGACAGGATAGACTGGAATGATAGTGCACATCCCTATCCTGGGTGGAGGAGAGTGGAAACTCCATCTGCACAAGGTGTGATTTGGTGGAGTCACTCAGACAGCAGGTAGAGGACCTGCAGGAACAAGTTACCAGGCTATGCTGTATTAGAAGCAGTGAACAAGAAACAGAGTAGTATTCAAGACTTTGCAAGAAGAAATATTAGTGTCCTGTGGCACTGACCTCCAAGGACTACCAAAGTGCTTCAACAGTGACCAGATAGCATCTTGGAGAATGAGGGGTCTTGGTAGACAACAAGCTGAACATGAGTTAGCTGGGTGCCACTGCAGCAAAAAAGGCAAATTGGATCCAGGGCTGCATCCACAGGGGCATTAATAGCAGAGATAGAGACATGATCATCCCAGTCTACTCAGCGCTTGTCAGGGCACACCTGGAGTACTGTGTCATGTTCTGGTCCCCACAATTCAAGAAAGATGGGAACAGGCTGGAGAAGGACCAAAGGAGGGCCACAGGGCTGGAGAACCTGTGAGGAAAGATCATAGAATCATAGAATGTTTTGG
>JMFS01100291.1:0-34455 GCA_000699545.1 Podiceps cristatus | reverse complement strand
TCTCACCACCCAATGACCAATACATCCTGTCCCAAGCAGCAAGAAGGGAAAGGAATATTCCTCTGCAGCTATCCCAGAACAGCAAGTTCCAGAGTGAGTGAGGGAGGGAGCAAACAACTAAATGAATGAACAAAAAGGCCTGAACAAATGAAAAAAGGGAAAAGAAAGGAACAAGAAGGGAAATGGACCACCAGCCAACCTTTATTTTTATTGGTCATGACATCTATGGTTTGGAATACTCTCTTTGGCCAGTTTGGATTAACTATTCTGGCTGTAACCCTCCTAGGTTTTTGTACCTGCACATTAGCAAAACCTGAGAAACTGCAAAATGTCTTTGATAGTTCAGCAGCAACCAACAACATCAGTGTACTATCACTATTTTTTACATAGTAAATCCAAAACACGGTAGCTGCTGGAGACAAAACTATCTCCATCCCACCCAAACCCAGGACAATTAATCACTACTTGTGTAGACACAGGAGTGGCTCAGGACGGGGTCATCCAGGTCCCAATGTGGTGGTGTAATTCTGTTAAGAATGAACAACAAAAATCATTGGCAAATGATGACAAGGGGTAGCAGCAGGAGCAATGTTACAATAACATGGAGAAGGTGAAGAGGCAACAGGAAAAGTGAAAAAAAAAAAAAAAACAGAGAAGAGATGAAGAAGAGGAGAGTAGATGCGCAAAGAGTATGTGCAAGCCAGATGATAGAGAGGTCAAAAAGGCAGCACCATCAGACTGGGGGCACTATGACAAAGCAAACAGAGCAGACTCCCAAGTCCTGAAAGCTGTCACAAATACTTTTGTGAATAGTCCCTGGAATAGTTTCCTCCTCAAACTTGGGAAGCGGGGCCCATTCTAGTCCCTGGAAGAGACTCCATCAATGGTCTCCTAAACAATTCCCAGACATGGTTCATAGCTGGCATGGACCGGAGCCCACTCACACGGTCAGTTTGGTTACGGCTACCCTACTTCAGGGGATAAAGGAGTTTACTAGCATAGATCTGGACTGTTCCATCATTGGTGTCTCTGTCAGTCAACAGTTGAGGGACTTAGAATTTACTAGAGTAGTTGTAGCCTACAGCAGTAAAGGTCTTGCATTTCACTCTACTGGGATTTTTTCCTTTCCTAACCATTTCAGACTAAAAAACCTTCTTATTTTGAGAGTGTTCCTTGAATAAGATAGAACGGAACAGAATAATAGCACAACAATCTTGTTGTTTAATTAAATGGTACAGATGTAACCATACAGTTCACAAATGATTCTTTATAAACCAGCTTTAATCATTGTAATTGGAGACAAGTTTCAGGACTAAAAAATCTACTTATCCCTCTCTGATGCTCTGCTCACACCAGAGATGAGCACCAAAGAAGCACAACTGTAGATCTATCCTATGTAGTTAGTTACATTTAAAAGGAATCCTCTTTCCTCAGGAATAAAATTATGCTTTCAATCTATGGAACCCCGCTTTTACCACAAAATCATCAATACTTTTCCAGACAGCGGCTGAACAGGATCCCAGGAGAATATTTTGTATGAGTGGGCAAAATGCAAATGCAAACATTAAAGCCTGCAATTAATTCTTCAATTGAGTTTTATTTGGTTTCTCTGCAGCAGGGGTCTTCTATGTCATTTGTGTTAGTTTTCACTCTACACAGTAAGTATTGATTCTGAATAGTCTGTCACTTCTGTTAATTTTCTGTCATTTAGAGATGTCTGAAGATCTTAGCTAATATCAAGAACTTTACTACTTAAGTACCAGATGTTTTTTCTCCTTTGGGAATTTCCTCAGCAATAAGAAGTATGCCTAGGTGTGTTCTAGTTATTGCTTAATTTACTTCTGTGAACATACAGATTTCCTTTCTTGCCTCTATTATCTGTCTTTCATAAAGTTTAAAACAAAAGAATGAAATTTTGGGGGATCATCCTAAGGGAGAATAAGTATGCACATACATAAACACATATACTTATATATATATAATTCCACATAAAATATGTACAATATATGATTGTGTTTCAGTACTAAATACCTTTTTTCCTAAATATGTTAGTAATGGGTTTTGATATGATTTCTTTTTTTTTTTTTTTCATATTCTCCTTTCTTTGTAACTAATTTCTTTGTATTTAAAGCTATTATCTAAGAACAAAGATATCTAGAGAGAGAAATACTATGCTTTTTTCAGTGTAATGCTTCCCTCAGGATAACCATTCATTTGATACAATCCTAATCCATTATATTTGCTCTCCTTTTAAATTGCATATTTTTTTTTGCATTTTTTAAAAAATAAAACTTTATAATCTAGCACTAGTCTTTATTTTAAGCTCAAAACAGCAAACACAAAAGCCAATTGCTTTCTATTCCTGAGACTCCTGACCTCATATTGTTTTGGTTGACAAGATCAGTTGATTTTGCCTGAGATGTGAAGTATTATCCTAAATTTAACATTGTCACTACTTAAAAGAGAAGAAAGTTCACCATTCAAAGCTCTCCAAGAAAGACTTGAAAAGTGTTTTAGATAATAATTATTTTATACAGCCTTACACTGAAAGTTCTCCTTATGTTCTCTCTGTTGAAACTATTTTTTGTTAGTCAAGACCCAGAGTTCATTTTGTCATCTTCCTTATATTCATCAGTTTGAAGTGTGAATGCTGGTGTTGACCTACTTTAATAGATTGATGTATACTACCACTAAACCAAAGTGACATCTGTATTTTCATTTTTTTTCAATTATCACTCTCATGATGACTAATAGTATGTAATGATGCCTGGCTACTGTCACAGAGAAAAAAAGACTGGTCTTCTCTCCATTCCACTTCTCCCTTCTTGGAGGATTTTGTGATATCTACATTAAGGGTGGTAGGTCCCCTAGCTTTAGGCATTTACAAAATAGACCTCTACATGTCAGTAACACATCTAGGTCTCCATTAGAGCAGATTAGCTAGTCGGTTAAGGTTATGATGCAATTGGTTTTCCCCTCTTTCAGTTTAAAACCATTACCCTTGTCCTATCACAGCAGGCCCTGCTAAAAAGTTTTTCCCCATCTTTCTTATAGGCTCCTTTTCCATATTGAAAGGCCAAAATAAGGACTTCCTGGAACCTTCTCTTCTCCAGGCTGAATAACACCAACTCCCTCAGCCTGTCTTCAGAAGAGAGGCATTCCACCCCTCAAAAGATCTATTCCTTTTCTTTGTATCACTTAAAACATGACTATCCATTGGGCTGATGAGAAATTTTTAATATTCTTAACACATACATTGTCAACAACATAAATAATAAGTGTCTAACATAATTCTGTCCTATTAGGCTATGTGTTACCCTATTAGTCCTATCTATTCCACATTCTAAAGTACATGAATGCTAGTCATGGTTGCAGTTTCTGGTCTAGGACCTGGGGGTGAACACTCATGCTGTGAAGTTTAACATGAAATGAACCGAGTTACTTATGTAATGTGTTACATTTCTGCTGTTATAACCTTGACATAAATGCATATTGTTAATTTTATAGTAGAGGCTTTGTAAAATGACAGACTATTCTTTTTATCCATTTTCACATATCTTCCTGCATTGACCTTGTTTTGAAAAATGAAACTTTTAAGGAAAAAAATAATTGGCTGTCAGAGGTATTTGTCAAAGACTTTGCTCCCTAGCATCTATTTAATCACAGCTGACTGTCAAGAACCAGGTTTCTGTTAACATCTTAGATTAAGTTCGTTTACTTTTAATCTAATTCAGAATTTTATTGTCGGATTATGTTGAAACAATGGAAATGTGTTGTTCCTTACTTAGCGTCTTTCTGCATTAAATATATTTCATTGTCATATAATTTTGAATGTTCATTGTACTAAGCCCTCTTTTGTCAGCCATGTGTTTTTCATGGAGTTCCTTCAGTGAAAGCATGATGTTACCACCTCCGTGTTGTCCTTTAGTTAGTGCCAACTCTAATCTCGAATGAAAGAAATGTAACAGGATCTACATCACTTCCAGTCCTCTGAGAGCATTATTGGAAAGGCATAAGACTCGGAACACCTGGAAATCCACTCTATGTCTCTTTTTGCTGTCCCCAGACCATAAAGTATATCATATATATATAAAATATAATACCACCTTTCAGTGTGTCATATCACATTCCTGGTGTGAGTTAGTCAATTTCCTTTGGATTTTTCGTTCATGAGGTTTTGACTACATCGAGTTGGTAGCCATTCTGTCTGTATCTCTGGTTATAAATATTTCTGTAGATTGCTTAGATCTTCTAGGTTTTCAGTTAGATTTTTAAAGCTTGTTCTCTGTTCATACCATGATATACATTAAACAATCTGGTGAGCTCCTGTAATTGCATCACACTTTGAATTTGTAGTTGCAACGTGCTAAAACCAGCTTTGATATGAAGGTTTCTTGATCCCAATGTCTGTTACTCTGTCCTAATCAGAACTACAAAAGAATCCAGGCAGGGATATAGACCTTGGTCAGCAAATCCTCTTGGTTATTTTACAAATGCTCCTTCAGATCATGTTGTAAAATTTGCCAAAAGGCAACAGATTTAACACATTCAATTGTTTTGGTTTGGTTTGTTTTTTTTTCTGAGAGTACAGGCAGAAAGACAAAAACTTTATTAATCATATGCCATAAGGCTTTTTTTTTTTTTTTTTTTTTCCCCCGAAGCAGGACATCTTAACCCTACTACAGTTGGTGGCAAACCTGTTGGTCTAACTGGCACAAGGGTTTTATCGACAATTTTATTTATGTTCCCCTTGTTTAATTTGCATCAATTCTCTTGAGGTCAGTAAGAAAATCCTCAGTTATTAGTTAAAGTAGCATAACTAGTTTAAGACTAGCTAAAGGGGAATAAATCCTGTTAATCTGCTGTCAAAACGAAGAATTGCACTCCTCATGACAATCATGTAACACCAAAGACCAGTAAAGACGAAACTGATTTGTCACAACTATGTCTGTTGATGGAACAGTACTGGCTTTCTCTGGAGAGATTCTCTAGTCCAGACTGGATGATTTCTGATGATAACTGGTATGAGTCTTTAGTACAGATCACCCAATAAACCAAGTATTTCTAAAGGATGTGGAAGACACATATCAAAAAGTCTTTTCCTCATTAAAGTTTACAAACAAGAAGTAGAATCTTACTCTAGAAAAATCAATAGTCGAGGGTGCCATACCTCCTGGGAAACACCATATCAGAAAAAGGAAATTAAAATCAGGTCAAAATATGTGTCCGCCACACTTTTGTACCTCTAGAAATCCTGCTTAATCTTGTTTACATATGTCCAGTTCTCACTGGCTACTCTTTTGCATGTAAGGTATCCCCATGTTTGCAAGCCGGCTAAGTCTCTTCACCAGGAATAGTATTTAGCACTTACAGTGTCTGTTTGTACATTTTTGTGGGACCATTTTTAAATGGCTTTCCTTTTCCTTTTTTGCATCACAGAGGCTCAGGGTTTTTAAGCAAAGACTTGAGAGAACTTGCTCATTATTCATCAGTGCTATTGTTTAAAAACCTGTGGATAATGGCAATTGAATTCACAGACCTCTCCCAGTTTTATTTCTGTAGTAATAAATATTTGTATAAGGAAATACAATTTTCACCTCTTTGAGGTTAGCTGCAACGTGTGTGGGAGATGCTACTGATTTTAATAGTCCATACTGGCTGCATTAGTCTGTTCCTTATTTTACTAGCCTCTATGTACCTGCAAGGTAAATGTTTGCCACATTTAGTAACAGTAGGGCTTCAGCTGACAAGAATATAATATTGCTGCAATATTATACCAGAAGATATTCCAATTTAGGAGTGTTAAAAATAACATCATAAAGTGTTTTTCCTGGAGTAATTTTTTTTTTTTTTTCAAAGCTCACTATAAGGGTTGATGAGTTTTCATGCTCCCCTGGGAGGCTGCTTTGTTTGCTTTCAGTTTTCTGTGTTTTCTTTCTTTCTTTCTTTCTTTCTTTCTTTCTTTCTGTTTTTTATCTTTCATTGTTATCTTTTTTACTTGTGATATTACAGGAAAGGACAAAAACAGTCAGATGTGGGGATAAATATTTTATAAAATAAACAAATTTTTGATTTAAGACAAAAAGATAAAAAAGATAAAAAATTAACTTTCATATTCTGCGGTTTCATTTGAAACAGCTCAAGCTGATAAAAAATACTCATTTAGATTCAAAGGTCGTTTTTCACTAATGTGCATAAATGTTCTCATTAATTTCTCCTCTCCACACTTATCTGTTATCATCATGACCCTTAGAAGAGACTGATTTTTTTTGTTTCCTTGTTTGTCTCCAAAGAACTTCCCCAGGCCCAACTTCCAGCACTATTTCCTAAATAAGCAAATGTCATCCCACATATTTCCCTCAGAGGAGGGAATCAGAGAATCATAGAAAAAGGGAAACATTGCGCCCATTTTTTAAAAGGGTAGGAAGGAAGACCCTGGCAACTACCGACCTGTCAGCCTCACCTCTGTGCCTGGGAAGATCATGGAACAGATCCTCCTAGAAGCTATCCTAAGGCACATGAAGGGCTCCACCAAGGGGAAGTCCTGCCTGACTAACTGGTTTTCTATGATGGAGTGACTACATCAGTGGACATAAGAAGACCTATGGATGCCGTCTATCTGAACTTCTGTAAGGCCTTTGACATGGTCCAAACAACATCCTTCTCTCCAAATTGGAGAGATATGAATTTGATGATTGACTACCAGTGGATGAGGAGTTGTTTGGATGATCGCATCCAGAGGGTAGTGGTTAACAGCTCAATGTCCAGATGGAGATTGGTGACAAATTGATAGCAGCCCTGCTGAGAAGAACTTGAGGGTACTGGTGAATGAAAATCTGGACATGAGCCAAAAACGTGCACTCACAGCCCAGAAAGCCAACCGTCTCCTGGGCTGCATCAAAAGTAGCGTGGCCAGCAGATTGAGGGATATGATTCTGCCCCTCCACTCTGCTCTGGTGAAACCCCACCTGGAGTCCTTTATCCAGCTCTGGGGCTGTCAGCACAAGAAAGACATGGACCTGCTGGATCAAGTCCAGAGGAGGGCCACAAAGATGATCAGGGGGATGGAGCACCTCTCCTCTGAAGACAGGCTGAGAGAGTTGGGTTGGTTCAACCTGCAGAAGAGAAGACTCCAGGGAGACCTTATTGTGGACTTTCAATACTGAAAAAGGAGCCTATAAGAAAGATGGGGAAAAACTTTTTAGCAGGGCCTGCTGTGATAGGACAAGGGGTAATGGTTTTAAACTAAAAGAGGGGAGATATAGACAAGACATAACGGAGGATTTTTTTACAATGAGGGTGGTGAAGGACCGGCACAGGTTGCCTAGAAGAGTGGTAGAAGCCCCATCCCTGGAAACATTCAAGGCCAGGCTGGATGGGGCTCTGAGCAACCTGATCTAATTGCAGATGTCCCTGCTCATTGCAGGGGGGTTGGACTAGATGGCCTTTAAAGGTACTTTCTAACCCAAACTGTTCTATGATTCTACGATTTATGCTGGAAAATACTTTTAAGTTGATGAGTCCAACCGCAAACCTAACACTGTCAAGTCCACTACTAAACTATGTCCCTAAGCACCACATCTACATCTCATTTAAATACCTCTGGGGATGGTGACTCCACCACTTCCCTGGGCAGCCTTTTCTAATGCTTGATAACACTTTTGGTGAAAAAGGTTTTCCTAGTATCTAATCTAAACCTCCCCTGGTGTAACCTGGGGCTATTTCCTCTCATCACTTGTTGCTTGGGAGAAGAGACTGAAACCCACCTCACTGCAACCTCATTTCAGGTAGTTGTAGAGAATGATAGTCTCTCCTCAGACTCCCTTTCTCCAGGCTGAACAACTCCAGTTCCCTCAGCAAGTCCTCATAGGACCTGTGGTCTAGACCCTTCACCAGCTCCATTGCCCTTCTCTGGACACACTCCAAAACCTCAGGGTAGTGAGAGGCCCAAAATTGAACACAGCACTCAAGGTGCAGCCTTAGCAGTGCCAAGTACAGGGGAACAATCACTTCCCTACTCCTGTTGGCCACACTATTTCTGATATAAGCCAGGATGCTGTTGGCCTTCTTGGCCACCTGGGCACACTGCTGGCTCATGTTCAGCCGGCTGTCGACCAATTGCCTCTGGTCCTTTTCTGCCTGGCAGCTTCCCAGCCACTCCTCACCAAGCCTGTAGTGTTGCCTGGGGCTGTTGTCACCCAAGTGCAGGACCTGACACTTGGCCTTGTTAAAGCTCATACAACTGGCCTCAGCCTACCAACCCAGCCTGTAGAACAGAACTGGCCCCAATACTGATCCCTGGGGAACTCCGCTTGTGACCGGCCACCAACTGGATTTAACTCCATTCACAGCAACTCTTTGGGCCTAGCCATCCAGCCAGTTTTTTACCCAGTGAAGATTACGCCCATCCAAGCCATGAGTAACCAGTTTCTCCAGAAGAATGCTGTGGGAGACAGTGTCAAAGACTTTATTAAATTCTAGGTGGACAACATCTACAACCTTTCCCTTATCCACTAAGTGAGTCATCTTGTCATAAAAGGAGATCAGGTTAGTCAAGCAGGACCTGTCTTTCATCCACCCATTCTGACTAGGCCTGATTGCCTGATTGTTCTGTATGTGCCATGTGATGGCACTCAAGGTTACCTGCTCCATAACCTTCCCCGGCATCAACATCAGACTGACAGGCCTGTAGTTTCTCAGATCCTCCTTTGAGCCCTTCTTGTAGATAAGCATAAAAATTGCTTATCTCTAGTGAATTGGGACCTCCCTGGTGAGCCAGGACTGTTGATAAATGATGGAAAGTGGCTTCATGAGCACTCCCACCAGCTCCCTCAGTACCTTTGAGTGGATCCCATCCAGCCCCATAGACTTGTGTATGTCTAAGTGGTGTAGCAGGTCACTGACTCTTTCCTCTTGGATTATGGGGGGTTCATTCTGCTCCCCGTCCCTGTCTTCCTGCTCAGGGTGCTGGGTATCCAGAGAACAACTGGTCTTAGTATTAAAGACTGAAGCAAAGAAGGCATTAAGTACCTCAACCTTTTCCTCATCCTTTTTCATTATGTTTCTCCCCGCATCCAATAGAGGGAGATTCTCCTTCTCTTTCTTTTGTTGTTAATGTATTTATAGAAACATATTTTACTGTCTTTTATGACAGTGGCCAGATTAAGTTCTAGCTGGGCTTTGGCTCTTCTTATTTTCTCCCTGCATAATGTCACAATATCATTGTAGTTCTCCTGAGTTGCCTGCCCCTTCTTCCATAGGCCATACACTCTCCTTTTTTTTTTTTTTTTTTTTTTTTTTACCTGAGTTCCAGCCAAAACTCTCTGTTCAGCCAGGACAGTCTTCTTCCCTGTTGACCCATCTTTCAGTACATGGTGCTGGCCACCTTCTGCACCTTTAAGACTTCCTTCTTGAAGAATGTCCAGCCTTCCCACAGTCCTTTGCCCTTCAGGACTGTCTCCCAAGGAACTCTGTCAACGAGTCTCCTAAGCAGCCCAAAGTCTGCCCTCTGGAAGTCCAAGGTAGCTGTTCTGGTGATTTCTCTGAGAATCAAAAACTCTCATTTCAGGACCTCTATGCTGAAGATGGCCTTCAACTGTCACATCACCCACAACACGTTCTCTGTTCACAAACAACAGGTCCAGCAGGGTGCTTTCCCTAGTTAGCTTCCCCACCAGCTGTGTCAAGAAGTTAACTTCCACACACTCCAGAAACCTCCTAGACTGTTTCCCCTCTGCTGTATTGTATTTCCAACAGACATTCCATGAGTCTCCCATGAGAACAAGGGCTAGCGACTGTGAGACTTCTCCCAGCTGCTCATAATAATACTTCATCTGCCTCTTCATCCTGGTTGGGTGGTCTATAGCAGACTCCCACCATGGCCTTGTTGGCCTTCCCCCTAATTCTTACCCATAAACACTCAACCCTTTCATCACCATTGTAAAGCTCTAGACAATCAAACTTCTCCCTAACATACAGGGCTACCCCATTGCCTCTCCTTCCTTGCCTATCCCTTCTGAAGAGTTTATAGCCATCCATTTCAGTACTCCAGTCACCCAAGTCATCCCACCATGTTTCCATGATGTCAACTGTATGATACTTTTCCTGATGCACAATGGCTTCCAGCTGCTCCTGTTTGTTGCCCATGCTGCATACATTGGTGTAGATGCACTTCAGCTGGGCTCTTGATCCCACCACCTTTTGCGGGGGAGAAGCCCTAATACCTACATGATTATTCTCAGGTGTTTCTGTGGTTTCTAACACATCATTAACCCTTGTGTCATTGCTGTCACATGAATCTCCTTCCCCTACCTCCACTGAGATGGCAGATCTCACACCATCCCTTGAGCATTGGCCCTGACTTATCTCTAGGAAGCCTGGTTTTATCTCTTTCTCCTTCAAATCTAGTTTAAAGCTCTTCCAATGAGCCCTGCTAACTCTTGCACAATGATCTTTTTTCCCACTTTGAGACAGGTGTACTCCATCTGCTGCCAGCAGGCCTGGTGTCATGGAGACTGACCCATGATCAAAAACCCCAAAATTTTGCCAGTGACACCAGACTCGGAACCAGGTAGTGATCTACTGGCTCCTCCTGTTTCTTCCCTCATCATTCCCTGCAACTGGAGGGATAGAGGAGAACACTGCTTGTGCTTCCGATCCCTTAGCCAGTTGTCCCAAGGCCCTGAAGTCCCTTGATTACCCTCGGATTTCTTGTTGCCACTTCATCACTGTCTACCTGAAAAATCAATAATGGATATTAATCTGAGGGCCATAACACAGGACGAAGTTTCCTCTTCACATCTTTAACTCAGGCCCCAGGGAGGCAGCAGACTTCCCTAAGAAGTGGGTCTGGCCTGCATATTGGGCCTTCTGTTCCCCTCAGAAGAGAGTCTTCTAAGACAGTGATCTGTCTTTTATTCTTTATGGAAGCAATTTTGATGCAGGGCATAGGCTGACTTAACTTTGGCGACACCTCGAACCTAGATGAACCATTGTCCTCACCATTGTTTGATTCCACTTGCAGAGTCTCATACCTATTATGCAAGGGCACCTGGGAAGGTGGAATCCCCTTCTGTATGTTGAAATACTTCCTGGAAAGCTTCCACAGGTAGCGGATGGCACATGCCTGCTTTTCCGTTTTATCTGTTGCTTTCACAGATGGTTTGCCAACAGTAGCAAACACAAATTCTTGGTAGCTTGCATGCTACATCCCACAGAGAGCAGTAGCAGTCACCAAGGAATGGCAGGAGCAGAAGTAATATATTACATTTAAGACTGGGCCTGATACTTGTATCCATGTCTGCCATTACTTTCAGAAGTAGATTTTATGATGTTGCCATTTTATATTTTTTTGGTTTAAGAACTTGATAGTGTAGATGTTTTTTCCTCTTTTAGGAGGCCCCGGAGTCTCTCAGATATTACTTTATGTTATTGATAGCAGATGCAGCCATAGTCTCTGTGGTATATGGGACATTTCTGGTGAAACTGCTATCATTTACTGCTAAATCTAATCAGAGAAAAGAAATGAACTGCCTCACACATTGTCTATGTATTCTAAAAATAAAGGAACCAAACACTAATAACTCAAAATAATGGAAGAAATAGGTTTCCTTCTGTGGAATTACAGACTGCTCAACTGCAAGCCCTCTAAATTGTGCCCAAGCTCTCAGACACCAGGAGTTTTCAAAAGGTCCCATTGTGATTTTTTCTGCTGTGAAACACAATAAAATAATGTTCTAAAAATGATTAAACCAATCTTTTTCAAAATTTTTAACACAGTAATAAAAATACATTTCATTTCCTTTATGGTTCAAGCATAGCTGCCACTGCCATATAGAGACTCAGTCTGGAAGTCCATAACCAGTCTTATGTTCTACTAGGGAAGTTTCTGCACTAAATCATGTAAATTATCGACAATAGGTGCATACAGAAATTTTCACCTTGTATTCCTGCTTTTCATTCCTAGTAGCCCTTCAGAGCCTATTAAAAGGTATCACAGGTTGTTTGAATCCAATCTATTTACTTCTTGTATCACTTTCCTATAAAGACAATCTTGACAAAAAGCAGCAGCATTTTTAATTATTTCTTTTTCCCAAGAGAGGGTAGTCATCCTGATGATGAAAATTAGATATAAACCAGTCCAAATCTAAGTGTCCCCCAACACCACTTGAGTTTCATCTGTGATTAGACCAGAAACTAGACCAAACCTTTAATGAAGGTCTGAAATATTCAGATAACATTTTATTTTTATGTATGCAAATTTTCCTTATGGGTTCCAGATGGAACTGCAAATGATGAAACACCAACAGGATTTGTTGTAGTATTTCAGAACCAAAAGCAGAAAAGCCTTAAATTTCCAATAAAATCTCTTCTTATAGGATCTCTAGAATTGTTCTAAAACTCAAACTATTCAAAGAGTTCAGCTGAACTCTGTCTAGTCATCAAAATTTACTATATTTAGATGAATGGAACGTAAAAAAAGAACATTTATCATTTTACCTACTTTAACAAAAACCTATGTCAAATGTGTTTTCTGTGGCAACCAGGATGAAAAGAGAAAAAATGAGACATGGAAGACTTGGAAAAATTATGTGTGGGGAGAAGTGAGAATACTGAAATTTTAGTGATAAAGTTCTGGTAGATATAGGGAGGAAAAATACTCTGTGTGCTGTGGTCATTTAAATCCATATTGAAATTATTAAGAGTTTTGGTGACTTTAATAGGCACTAGATCACATTCTTAGTGAACAGAAAGAAAGAGATATAGAAAAGTACTACTATCTGCCTCGTAATCAGGTATCACTGAACAAAAATCTTTAAGAAATCTTTAAGAACCAAAAACACACTAATGAAAAAATTTGCCAAAAGGATCCTATCAGACAATTTGGCCCTTTAACTTCTCATCCTAAGTACTAGCAGTTACTGAAAGCAATTAAGCCTGAAAGTCCCATTACATGATCTGAGGATGAAGAACTTCATGAAAGTATGTGAATAAATTTAAGATGGGGAACTGGGCGAGCTAGACAAATTAAGTCTGTATGGGCAGGGTTTTGTTACCTTTAGTACTTCAACCTACTTACTTAAAAGCAAAGGAATAAGTGCAAATATAAATAGAGTTAATTTGGTGCATGCAACCTTGTTAAGCATTTTAAAAACATGATGAAGCATTGTACCCTGAGAGTGAATCAATAAATAAATGTATACCTTTTAAAATATAGGAATGCCATGTTCCTAAGAAAACTTTAATAGGGCATGACTGTGTAATTTGATCTTTATAATTCCTAATTCTCTTCCTGCTTTGTCTAGAAACTGGACTACCTTCCATTTGCTCTTTGTAACTTGGAATAATTAAAAATCCATTATACTTCCCTCTCTCCAATAACAGTACATAAATTAAGCCTCAGCACTGTTGAAACAAATGCAAAAAGTGATATGACCCTTTCAAAGTGTCACTTATCTGCAATGCAAATTTCTCCTGGGCAATCAGAAATTCAGCAAATATTTTTCATTTGGAACTCAATCTTTTACAGCTAAGTAGTGTTCATTTGTTGATTCACAGTTCAGAAGTTACTGAGGTGTTTATTTTCGTTAATCAAATGTGCACTTCTTTAGTTATTTTTATACCCCAGAACTCCCAGTAGTCAGCCTCAAGGATGCCTCAGTGCCTGTCAGTGCTGAGAGCTGCAGAAATATGCAGCCAGGCTTTCACTTTTAAACGTGTCCATTTCCAGCAACCCAACAAGATGTAACATGAAGCCAATTCTACCGAAGTGTATGTAGTATTTACCTTTTTTCCTCTTTTGTATATAAGTATTTCTATTTTAGATGTAGGAAATAAAAATTGACCTAACTCAGTGTTCCTCAGACTTTTTTCACTCGAACCTCGTAACAGCTTATTTAATCAAACCTTGCAATTGTGAAGTTACATGAATCCAGGGCTCACAAAAAGGAAGAAGTACTTGTAGTTAGCCTAGGTCAGATGTATATACATAACATTTTACAAGAATCTAACATTACGTCTCTGTCTTGATTAGCGCTTTTCATTTTTAGTTTTATCCTGCTTTATCCTGATCAGGGGGATGGACCACCTCTCCTCTGAAGAAGGGCTGAGATAGTTGGGGTTGTTTAGCCTGGATAATAGAAGGCTCCAGGGAGACTTTATAGCAGCCTTTCAGTACTTAAAGGGGGCTTATAAGAAAGTTGGGGAAAAACTTTTTACCAGGGCCTGTAGTGATAGGACAAGGGATAATGGTTTTAAACTAAAAGAGGGTAGATACAGACCAGATCTAAGGAAGAAATTTTTTATGATGAAGGTGGTGAAACCCTGGAACAGGTTGCCCAGAGAGGTGGGAGATGCCTCATCCCTGGAAACATTCAAGGTCAGGTTGGATGGGGCTCTGGGCAACCTGCTCTAGTTGAAAATGTCCCTGCTCATTGGGGGAGGGGGCTGTGGGGTTGGACTAGATGACCCTTAAAGGTGTCTTCCAGCCCAAACCATTCTATGATTCTATGAAGGTCCCCACCTGGAGGTCCCGGTGGGCAACAGGCTCAATATGAGTGAACAGTGTGCTGCTGTGGCAAAGCAAGCCAACAGGATGCTGAATTGCATCAATAAGGGCATCACCAGCAGAGATAAAATAAATCATTGTACCACTAATCTCAGCGCTTGTCAGGCCACACCTCAAATATTGTGGTCATTTTTAGTCCCTGCTATACAAAAAAGATGTTGACAGGCTGGAAAGGGTCCAGAGAAGGGCCACAAAAATGATCAAAAGACTGGGAAGTCTGTCATATGAAAAAAATCTGAAAAAACTGGGTTTGTTCAGAATTGAGAAAAGAAAGCTTAGAGACCTTATCACCATGTTCCAGTATTTAAAGGGTGGATGTAAATAAGATGTAGACTCCCTTTTTTACAGGAGTCATATGGAAAAGATGAGGGGTGATGGGTACAAGTTCCTCCTGGGGAAATTCCAATTGGACACAAGAGGAAATTTTTTCACAATGAGAACAATCAGCCATTGCAATAATCTCCCCAAGGAAGTGGTAGATTCCCCAACATTGGATACTTTTAAGATTCAGCTGGACAGAGAGCTGAGCCATCTTGTCTAGACAGTGCTTTTGCCAAGAAAAGTTGGACCAGATGATCCTTGAGGTACCTTCCAACTCGGTATTCTATGAGTCTATAATTGAAAGTCAAGATGACAGCAGACAGGATCTCTTGCAGTAATAGTGAACTGCACTCAACGCTCAACTGGCTATGTTAAACCAGTGAAAAATTGGTGGCTTATGTGCTAGGGGCCTGTGTACATCCTTCCCACAACCTCAGGGTCCAACTGTCTGTCCATGCTCTGGACCACACCTTCAGTTTGGCTTCTGAGAAGACCTCAATCCTCCCTATCACTGCAGTCTTGCCAGGAAGTTGTAGGCTCTGGGCTAGCTCCAGCCACTGTCCCCATCCCAGCCTTGCTCTCTCACGAGGTGCTGTGAGATGGAATCCTGTTTTGGGAGAGCATGGCCCTACCACCCCGTGTCCACACTTGACTCCCTCCCGTGGGGTAGCTGGCTCTTACAGATCCCCGACGCCCAGCTCCAGTATGTCTGTAAGAACTTACTGCATTTTTGTGAACTAGAGAGCAGGTTGCATCTTTGAAGACCTCATTGCCTTTCACAGAATGTAGCCAATTTTCTGCTTATTGGTGCTTTGCCCGAAGAGCCTAAGCAAAAATCAAACATGATCATTCCTGTATCCCTAATATCTACTTTTCTATTCTTCTCACTTTGTTTGAAGAACACTGATTTTTGTCTTCATGCACAGTACACCTTACTATGAGATCATGAGATCTTTACCAGACTTCATACACTGTAGCTGTCGTCTTCTTCAGTGAATCACACTTTCCACAACTCAGTTAAAAGAAAAATGTTGGAAATTTGTTAATTCTGTGTGTAACTTGTCTCTTTTGTATTGAACAAGACAGACTTCTGGGAAAACTAGGAATTTGAAAAACTGAAAAATAAGCATAAAACCCCAGGAATTCTCACATAATCAAAAAAAAAAAAAAAAAAAAAAACCAACAAAAAAAACCCAAAACAAAACAAAAAACACAAAAAAACTTTGAATGCTTGATTTCATGAGTAACAACTATAACTTTCTTTAGTTTTGCTTTGTGTTCTTGCAAATATGTGAGCAAATTTATCTTAGCATGAAATGGAAAGTTACAAGTAAGTCTTTTCTCTTCTTCCTTATTTCTTTCAGTCATTGGCTTGAATCTTCCCCAAGGGGTGACTTGATTGAAGTTTTCACATTACTTTCTGATGGCTTGAACTCCTTGTGGTACTGCTGTGCAGTGAGATGAGTAGAGGCCAAGGGTAAATCAAAGGGGGCAGGCATTCATTTCAGAGGCTCTCACATCACTGTTGAGTCTCTGAAAACATTCTGTTCATATTTGGGAAGTTTCCTCCACATCTATTATAACAGCTAGAAGCCCTTTTGTTCAGTTTAGTTCAGTTTTTAATTAAATCTTAGGTTCTTTAAAAGGAGTTCATTATTGCATTTATTATATGAATCATGAATATTTTCATTCACCTTTTTACTTTTTAATGCATCTGCTCTCTAGTCTCATAATATCTATTGTCTTGAAGTATTTGTGAAGAACCCTTGAGCAGCTTTAATTTATGCTCAGTTATCTTTTGCTCCTCTTCACTTTTTCTTTCCCCCCCAACCCCACAATACTTGAACTGATAGTGAGATACTAGATTAATATTGGATGTTTGATCAGCTATTGTGATGCTACTGGCTGACTCTGGGCACCATAGGTAAGATTCACTTTCATTAAGAAATAATTCATAAGGCTTTACTAGTACTATTTTTCTTATGTTCTCCTCTAGGTGAGACTTACCAGAGTAAATGTAGAACTCTAGCTCTATGTCTTAATTTCTTTAAGGTTGCTGTCTAGCTAAGCCAGGGAAGTAGGAACTTCCAGGTCATGATTAATCTTAGTAATCAGCAAAAATAGATCAGATGAATAGAAGTCTAGAAGCGCCTCCTTTTCTCCATTAACTGTAGAAGTATCCAATAAGAGTCAGCTCAACTTTGGATATTTATATTATGGACAACTAAATGTAGATTAGAAGAATCTTGCCAGAGATGAGTTAAATAAAAATTATTTGGAAGCAATAGAGTCTGTATGGGCATTTTATTTTTTATTCTGTTTGGAACTAGAGGGTAATTATTTAAGTTAAGAATATTTAATGAAGGACCATAAAAGAGTACTTAGGCATGTTGTAGAATCCCAGTTACAGTTTATGACAGGGTAGACAAATATTTGTCCAAAATAAATTGAAGGACAGAAAAAGCAAAAATCTCTTATAACTCAGATAAGATAAAGGTGGAAAAGATGAGAAAAATGTGTGGGTATGAGTGAGCACTCTTGCACTGGTATCAGGGACACACTACACAGACTTCTGCTGCTCCTCCCTTGAAACACAAGATTAAAATAGCTGGGAAAATGGTGGTCATCTGTTTGCACATTGGATACCATAAAATATTTTTTCTTATACTGGATATGATGAACACCACATCATTTTCCACATCCCTGAGTCTTTCTTTCTAATACACCTCCAATTAGAGCTTCTCAGGAAGCCAACATGCTGATCAAGTAAAAACACCTTGCAAGTGGAGGCAACATGAATCTTATAACCTACTCACCATCCTGCACTGTTCTGGGATGAAGAAAATACTTAATTTTATCCCTCAGGAAACTAGGACACCCTGAAACCTGCTCCTAGTATGATCTCAAAGCTGCAGGGTGGGTGAGGGGAAGGAGGAAATTAACCAAGATTTAGACAAGTGTCTGAAACAGGCAGGCTGACCTGGGCTGTCACACAGCCCTGATGGGGTGTCCAGTGACAAACTGGTGTATACTGCACTTTCTGTCTAATCACTCAGCCAAAACACTTGTAAGGAAAGGAAGGAAAGAGAGGGAGGGATGGTTCAGAAAGGGGTTACAAATTGTTTTCTGTTTGCCAGATTAAGATATCCACTTTGGGATTACAAGGAGAGAATGATTTTTCTCAGCCCTGGTTTAACAATTTTTGAAGTGGTGACAGGGCGGCAAGACGGGGATAAGGCAAAGTTTGTGAGATAATAAGTGCTACAAGGACTTTGAGAAGAAGGGACAGAAAAGAACTTTTAAATGTACCAGCAAAAAAAAAAAAAAAAAAAAAAAAAAAAAGAGGTAAAGGATATTACCCCCAGTCTTTCCAGCTGAAGGTTTGAAGAGAGAGAAAAATATTTTCTTCACACTATTTCTTGGTTGTCTGTGAGTTTATAGGAACTTGTCACACATCCCAATATATAATGCCAAGATTCACAGATATTTCTTTGTGCTTGTATAAAGTAGTTGTCTTCTGTAGAGAATAATCCAATTTTTTACTTTCAGAGATACTTTGCTAAAATTTGATGCCTGCAGCCACCAGGTATCTCCCGAGAAATTATTTTAAGCAAACAATAGCAACAGACAAAATATCAACAAAAATAGAATCAGTAAAAGCAAACTCTGCATGCTCCTCAAAATAAGTGTCCTTTTAGGTAATAAAAGAACCCCAGTCTTGAATTCCTCTGGCTCCAATTCCTTTCTAAGTTGCCTTTTGCTTTTGTATGCTTCTTTTCCTTCCCCTGTGATTGTTCCCTATGTGCAGCTGTTAAAAGGTATTTTTAGGTACAGACAGAGATCGCCTGTAGCATCAACTAAATGAGACTGTCACATAGGAAGGCTGTAAATGCACACAAATAATAAAGCAAAATCTAGGACTTTCGCTACCGCCACCTGTTCCTAATATTCTCTCCTGGCCCCTGGCAAAGAGAGAAACTGAAGATGAAACAATACATTCAATTGCATAAGGGAGTTGTTTTGCCTGGGTGGTACTATGCAAAAGGTGTGTTGCAGGAATCATTGTGTGTATGGGCGTAGAAAAGGCATAATAGGAACGCTGGCCATTGTGAAAGCTCCCAGATAAAGGTTATAGAAAGCTGTGCAGCACCCTCCAAAGAGAAGTGCAAGCATTTGGCCTGTTTAAAACTGAACGATGCAGTTTCCCGATACACTGCTGGAAGGAAGAAGTGGGGGCGGGGCGGGGGGTTGGGTGGGGCACTTTAGGAGTATGGATGGGGGCAGAATGACTTTACTCCTGCTCCAGAGGGTCAGTGCATGAGCTCATCTGTAGGCACAGCTCAGACCTCTTGGTACCAGAATCATAGAATGGTTTGGGTTGGAAGGGACCCCTAGAGGTCATCTAGTCCTAGGTATAAGGATCTGTTGTTTGCTTATGAGAAAAGGAAAGACCAATGAAATATCAAAACATTTAAGAACAAAAAAGAGACCATATGTAAATTGTTATTGTTGGTCAGTCCTTACAGGCCCCCCTTCTTCTACTAGTTAGTGACAGCTCTACCCCACTGGTCACTATCAGCTCTCCAGGACATTTCAGCAGCTCTGCCCTACCCAGGTCATAACCAGGTCCAGATGTTTTTCCACCGCCACTGCTGTCTGGTCCAAAGTTTACATCTATCTCTATCTTCTTAAGAGAACACATTCATTTAGTGCTTGACCAGCTTGATATTACTTTTGTCAGTCAGACTTCTTTATCTGGGGGCCCTTACAGTGGTTAGCAAACCTATACATAGCACTGTGATCAAATAGTGCAAAACTGGATCTCCTTGGTCAGTCCAATTTAAAGAATCAAAACTACAATTCCTCTTTACACAGGTGAGCAGTTCCTTACAGAATACATTATTCATTTCCCATTGGTTGTCATCATCAAATATTCATTTTCTAATTAGTCAATTATGTTATTTGTATGCTGAGTGCGTACATAAGCAACATTCATGAGTAGCACTCTATTCCATACATATTATGTATCTTTTAATGAGACATTTGAACATTTTCCTCCATAAAGTGTCATAGGAATCTTGTGTAGAGGTTTGCTAGTCCTTAAACTACAACTTGCTCATTAGATTGCTCTCCAACTATTTGAGAGTAATATTTTCAAACTATTTAGCCATCATATTTTTCAGACATTAGCACTTTGGTTTATCACAGTCATTAAATGAGGGTAGCAGGAAATCATTCACAGACTGCCCTTGTCAGAAATGCCTGGCTGAGGACTGCAGCAGTATTTGAAACGTTTATATGCCCTGTGAAGAGCCTTCAGTCTTGACTTGTCCTAAGTTGAAATACATGACACTGATATCAGAAAACTGTTTCCTTGTTAAGCTTTCTACCTGGTAGGGATTCCTCTGAAAGAAGTATAGTTACATCCAAAACTGCAAGGGTGGGCCTAAGCACCCCAGCCAGGTGTACGCTACCACAAATGAACAGCTGTCCAGTCCCAGATGTGTGTGTCCCGAGGGGCAGCACGTGTCTGGGTTTGAACTCAAGTGGGCAACAGCTTGAACGAGGGTGTCCGAAACCTGCCCTTGTTACAACAGAGTCATATCCTGCCTGATGCCTTGCAGTGCTCTTGCACTGTGGAAAAAAAGTAAAGTACGCTTCCTAAACCCATAAATTCATGCCACAAAAAGGAGCTGTCACTCACAGTTGATTGAGCACCTCTTCAGAGAACAAACTCTCTCTTTTCTGACATGCTTTGATGAACAGTGAAATAGTTAACAGTCTTGACATTTATAGATTCTCAAGAACAAGTACACTTGCCAGAGCATACTGCCTCATGGTGGACCAAGTCCAGCCTTCATTGTCAGCTTCTACCTACAAGCCTATAACATGTTGGCAAGATTTTTCTGAAATTAAATAGAAGAACAAATGATAATTTTAAATGCCTCTGGCAGAAACATTTTATAGATGTAAATTTATAAGCAGTGTTTTTCTGTTATATCAAGACAGGTAATGCATTTTTTGGTTTTTATATCTCCCAGAGATGAATTCTCTTCGATCAGAACTCATCTGTAATCACATGAAAATATGAGACATTAAGATTCAGTGAGCTCATCTAAAAAGATCAGATTCCCATGTTTCATAATTTTAAACATCTGCTGGGGCAAGAGCAAAACAAACAGCAATATGATACAGAAATAATTGGTACCTAAATTGAAAAAGTGTGTATGTGTATGTGAGGAAAAGAGAGACAGAAATCTTTAACGAATGCGCATCTGTTCGAAAATATGAGACATTAAGATTCAGTGAGCTCATCTAAAAAGATCAGATTCCCATGTTTCATAATTTTAAACATCTGCTGGGGCAAGAGCAAAACAAACAGCAATATGATACAGAAATAATTGGTACCTAAATTGAAAAAGTGTGTATGTGTATGTGAGGAAAAGAGAGACAGAAATCTTTAACGAATGCGCATCTGTTCATTCCTCTTTTTTTTTGAACCTCAGAATCAATATTGTTCTTTCCAGCATGAAACCAGTAATTCTGTTCTTCCTTTAATTCTGTTTCACATGTAGCGTCTGAGATTCTTGAACATCATTCCTAAGGCTGGGGATGCTGATCTGCACCTCAGTCCTGTCTCTGCTTTTGCAGAGTCGCTGTATATGAGCATTTATAAGGGCTCTGGGTAGTTAAAGATCTCTCCTGTTGCTGTCAGACAGATAGATGATGGAGGAACGAGTGGCATAGTCCTGGTTTCTGCTTTATTTTTCCCTGTCATTGAAAGAAGGGAAAGGAGCTCATTTTACACTTCATAAGGTCCCAAGTTGGTTGTTCTTCCCCAGACGTGTGGTTTAAAGAAAAAATAAAAATCTTGTCAAAGCAGAGAGAAAGAAGGTGGCTTCCTCAGATGATACTACATGTATGCATAATCTCCAGAAAGGGGGATCACATTGTAAGGATTGAGTTCTTTTGTCTGTGGCTCATAATCACTGAAAATAATCAACACATTCCTCTGTAGGTTCAGTCATTTATCCACTAACTTGAACCTCTGTTTTCAGAGCACTGATATCAGAGCTTTTGTAAAAGATGCTAATTCTCAAGCATAGCCATTCAGCAAGTTATTATGGTCTTGCTGATCTTAAAACTAATCTGGGATGAGAATTTAATCTTCTGTAACTGCATGGCTTGTGGTGATACTGACCACTAACATCTGGAAAAACAAACACCTGATAATGCTGTTCTTCATAGCTATTTGTGAAACACAAATAAAGTGGGTCTACCATTGCAGTGAAAACAATGTTCACCTGGCCAGACACTGACACCAATTATAGCTGATGATTAAGTAGATGTCCACTCTCTAGACTCCTCCTAAAACCTGCATGAGAGCTCAATAGTCTGAGTGTCCTCTTTTCCAATTATAATTTTAGAGTAAAACCAACGTAATTTAAAAATAAAGAGTAGTAGGTTTTCTTGTAGCAATTGTAAGAGAGAGACAGGAAGACATCGAGAACATGACAGCTGGGTATTAAATATACAGAACAGGTCAATTAGACTAGGTCTAACCTATCGTTCATAAGGCCATGTGAAACATTCAAATAGAAAATAGCCTATAATTTTAAAGTATATTTTCAGGCAGGATTTGGGGAAGAAAACTGAAAGTCTGAAGTAAGAATGACTGAGGTAGGGTTATCCACATAATACAAGATCATGGAATATAATGTCACCCACCCAGCTCCATGTTTAGGAAACATTCACAAATTTCTAACAAGCCAGAAGTGTTCTTGATACCACTAGAGCCATCCTCTAAAACTGGTGATGTTTTCCACTAATTCCACTTGTAGACTTGACAAAAGACCATTGATGTCACTTAGCAGCTGCCAGGGCACCCCAACGCATTGCTCCCAGTCAGGAGTGCCAGTAGTCCTGGCAAGAGGGCCTCCTTTCCAGCTCTGCCTTGAAACTAGAGAAAGTTCTCTGAGTCCAAGACCTTTTTTTTTTTTTTTTTCTTCTTTTTTAACATAACTGTGAAAAACTGATTTAAGAAATTCATGTGTCTCAATTGCTGGTGAACTAGCTAATATTCTAGTTAGCTGATTTGAGATGTGCCACAAAACAAAATGGAAAGGTTTTATTTAAATGACCATGTAACCACATGGCAATCAAGTATACAAATAAACCTTTAGACATGGCATAAAACCTCTTAGATCATTTTTATAAGCTTCCACAGAAATCTATGGAAGTTTAGGCCACAATTAAAAAGCTCCTTGTCCTTGTTCATTAAATATTCCAGGTGACATAGAACTACAGAGGGATAAAGCATATCACAATAGTTTGGATACTTCAAAACTCTATTGCAAAATCTATTAACTATTATGTCAGCACAGACTAATGTGGATAGCCTTTAGTCATACACAAAAAGTCTAGTAGCTGTCCAGATTTATTTTGAAAAGTCATGAGGATTTTCAGCTGAGCACTAAAAGTGAAATATGAAATACATTTTGAGGCTTGTGTTTTGAAAGCACATTGTGTATTAATATTTAATTTCCAATATAACAGTTTTATAATCTGTATTTATATAAAGCAGTAAGATGTTACAGTATAATAAAGAACTCTGACATATTTGTAATATAGGCTATTTTTGCACATGAAGTTGTAGGTACACTTAAGGGATCACAATGCACATAGATTTTCATGCCTTCAAAAGACAGACAGTATTTTGTTTAAAAGGGACATATAAGTATATGTGGATCATTGCCTGAATTTCTGAAAATATCTTCCTATATTTCTGGCTTATATTTCACCACAATAGTTTGCACAAAAAAGTAAAGGAATTAATACAGTTTTTATTATCAGTGAAAAAAGACAATAAACAGACTAAAGGATGTATGAATGGGCAACTGAGATTATTCTTGAGTTTAACTTAATTATTGCACCACAGGATCTTGAGTTGCCTTAGACAGGTTTTTTCCCTTGCCTTCAATATTCCTTGTATTTGCTAATATGTAATATAGGGTATACCAACTACAGGAGCTAAATTATGTATCAAATGCCATTTAATACATAAAAATTAGTTCAACTTTGTTGTCATTAATGTAAATTACCTTAACTGAGTTAACTCCATGATATCAAACTATTTGAAGAATCAATGGTGAATTTGTGTAATACAGAAAATATTTTTTGGGTGAATATATTTTCTTAAGACTCCTATGAGTCTTTTCCCTTCAAATAAGATTTTTAAATAAGAATCTCATGCATTTTCTGCAGCTAAAATCTTAGTTTTCATAATTTTGTGCAAGATATGTATTGCAACCATTTGAAAAATTACTACATTTTTTAAAATTGAAAAATTCATCTAAATTTTAATCCTGGATCATGCAATACTCATAGTTCTTGAGATGCCCTTTAGACACTCTCTCTACAGGAACAAATTTACCAAAACTTTGAGGGAGAGTACAAAAGGACATATCTGTATATATTTTATTTTCTGAGGCAGCTGACCTATGAGTTGGGATTCATATTATCTATGATACCTATATTTAAGTGTCTGCAGGTGGATATTTCCATTTTTTAAAAAATCTGAATGATGTCTATATATTGAAATTAACATTTTGGTGGGAAAGGACAGATAACTTAGATTATTATTTCATTTTTTAAAAAATGCCAGAGGAAATCTTTAGATGTTTTACAAGTAGCAGAAGGAGCTGTTGATCTTCTAAGCTCTTTTCTAGCTCTATATTTAGAAAGATCTAGAAAACTAGTAATATTTTTTCCAACAGTATCAACCTAAGAAAATACCATGATAAACTAAAGTGACTGAACTATGACTGACATGGGAGAAGATTTCAGGTCTACCTAAAATCTGACCCGTCCCTTTCATTCATAGCAAAATTAAAAGAGTGGATGATGAAATTTTATTCTTTCTCATGCAGCTGCACTGGAGGTGAGGAGACAAGATCTTGGCAGAGCAGCTCTGAATGTATTAAGGTCCTTAGACATATTATTATATGTTAAGGGCATCTGAGTATTCTGCATCTTCTTGAAGTGTTTTCTTCCAGATTTCAATGGGGGGAATTTCAATACAGAAAGAAGAATGTTTGGTTCAGTAAGACAGTAGTGAAATGATTAGGGATGCAAGGTGTAGTGGATGCTTCACATTCCACCATCAAAAAATGCTTGACCTTATTAGCCTCTTTTCATATCTGAGTGATCTGATCAGGAAACCTGTTCAAGCAAGGAAGAATCTCTCCACTATCCACCTATGTAGAGGCCACCTTGACATCACACTGCCAGTGACCCCCTGCCCTGGGTGACCACAAAGAAGAGGGCACTCGCTGACCTTCTTTCTTGTCAGCTGGAGTTTGGGTGCTGTGATCTTCCTCAGCTGCAGAAAGGACCTTTCCCTTCTGGACCATCATCATGAATCTCAAAAATGATGTAGGCTGGGGTTGGAGCATATGCCAATGGTCAGCCTAATGCCCTGGAAAAGAGAAGAATAGTCGGTCCACTGATACCAAGTAGTTAACACTACATTTTCATAACAAATAAGGGTCTTTTCACAAGCTGTAGTATTCTCTAAGCTATCTCATTTTACATCTACGAAAGATTCCTTGAAAATCAATTCTTCTATAAAAGTGTTTGAAATTGCAATGTATCATTTTATATTTGTAGGGTAGGGTTTGCTGGGTTTTTGTTGGCTTTTCTGGCAGGGATTTTAGAAATGATTCAGAGATTATAAAGCAACATAGAGATAAAGACCAGCTTTGAAAGATAGGATATACTGCTTACTATGATTTATATGAACTAATCCCTAATGTCTCTTTGGGAAAAAACATCAACTGAAGCTTATAGTCCATTGCATACATTAGCAATGACTACTTATTAATCTTATCACCTTTTCTAATTAACAGAGTAAATTCTAAAATGAGTACAAATTGAACGTATCCAAGAGTAAAATATATTCAGCTATGAAATGTACCCTTACGTTTGCTGAAATATCTATGAAGTGATGTGTCAGAGAAATAATCTGGTTTATTTCTTTTTCATTTGCTTATAGTCAACAAGAAGTGCCAGCAGCTGGCACTTTGCAAGTAACACATCTGTGTCAATCTTACATATTATTATAGGCATGGCTAGTAAAATTGCATTGTTGTTGTTGCCACTGTTGCCATTGCAGCTGTTGCGATTTACTATATGTGCTACAGTTCGTTCCTGTAAATGCATGACCAATGAAAAGTAGAAGAGAAATCTGAAGGGCAAATTTAGAATAAACATCTTAAAGTCATAAAGTGCAATATACAAATTTATCCCTGGGTTGAATGGCACTTATGAAAAAGGTGTAAGTATAAATTGACACTGTCTGGAAATTCAGCTGTGTGTGTTTCAACCAACAGTTTGTTCCATAAACCCCAGCACAGACAAAAGACAGTGCACGCAGGAACTATTACAGAGGTGCAAACACCTATAGAGATCGGGACATTGCAAGATGCAGAAAAAAATAGCTATGGTTATTTCCTAGCAGGAATCAAACTGTTATAGTAAACAAAATTTTACAGTTTTGGTATCTTAAGGAAGGGAAAGAATTTATGTGCAGTCATAGAATCATAGAATTGTAGAATCATAGAACAGATTCATTTGGAAGGGACCTTTGAAGGTCATCTAGTCCTATAGAGGCACCTGACTCTCATTCCACTACCTAAAAAGGGAATACAGAAGCTGCATTAAACAACCCGGCTTGAATTGTTCTTTCTGGTCCAGGAACCAAACAGAGGTCCTAGAGCAGAGGGGATGCATTACTTCACCTGGCACCTATTTAGGTAAACTGAACTCTGGAATAGAAGTATGTATCCTTTTAATTTGGGGGAAAACAACTCAAATTCTAGGGCACATCTGCAGAACTAGATTTGATATTATACTGGGAAAATTACTTAGTGAAAATAGGAAACATGAAGCATATAAGAATAAAATCAGAACTGGTTTTCATTTATACTTGTCATAACAAGAACTCTAAAATATCCGGTTAAGACAACTGTATCAATTATAGGGATAAGCCAAACAAGATAGGTAACAAGAGGCATCAATCTGAGAATAATAATTGTGGGTATATGTGTGTCTTTAAATGTACATTTGTGTGTGCAAGGCTATACGCGTATAGGCAGATAGGAGCCTGGCTCATTTCAAAGGTGCTCAGTGCCAGGACCAAAGCCGATGGGCACAAACCGAAGCACAGGAGGCTCCATCTGAGCACCAGGAAACAATTTTTCACTGTGAGGTTGACCAAGCACTGGTTGAGGCTGCCCAGAGAGGTTGTGGGATCTCCCTCCTTGGAGATACTCAAGTGCCATCTGGACATGGTCCTGAGCAACTGGCTCTAGGTGTCCCTAATTGAGCAGGGGGTTGGACCAGATGAGCTCTAGAGGTCCCTTCTCACCTCAACCATTCTGTGATTCTGTGATAACATCACTAAATCATATATGATCAAAATAGAAGTGTATGACTTAATGAAGTCTTCTGCTTAATTAAGCAACTTTCATAGTAATCCCTTCAAGCAAAATTATGACTCCTTTGCAGTTGAGTAAACTTATCCCAGAGATATTTTATAGGTGTTAATCTATGTGGCTAAATGTAAATATTAAATATGTTGAGTGTTTTTGACTCACATCCCCAAGGGCATTTAGATGTTAAAGTTCAATGGACTGAAATTGACAAAATTATGATTAAGTTGAAATTAAGTGACTTTTCAGTGCCTAAATCTCTCTGAGGTATTTGGTCGTCTCTCTTCAATAGAGAAACATGTCAAACAATAAAAATCCATCACTACATAGTTGCCTTGGTATGGCTCTTCTTTCTTGAGCAGTATGACTGACTTTGTCACAATTATCACAATTAAAACTGATTTTTGAATGAAATTTTGTCTTCTTACTACCCTTCCAAAGTGTACACAAATATTACTAAAAGAATAACTCAAAATTAAAGCAATAGTAAATTTTCGTACAGTTTTATATTCATATTTTCCTTCAAATATGGCAACTTCCTTATAATTTTCTTTGAATGTTGTAAAGAAAAAGCCAGAGCTTCTATACTAAAAAAAAAAAAAAAAAAAAAGCAGAGAAAATAAAGAAAGACTAGAGAAAAGTTAGAGCTAAAATTACAGTATAACAAATTCTTGAATTTTTACTGTCTCTGGCTCCAAAAGGCCACAGGGTTCTGGACACTTTTTCTATCTTGTGAAGATTATATTGTATGTGCTATTGAGTTACCATGATTAGATAAGCATATCCATGCAGAACAACATTAATATTCATTTAACAATTCATAAGAAAGATTTAATCAGTGTTTTTAAATTAATTTCCACAAATTTGCTATCAATATTCATTCATCAGAGGCATTCTTTAAGTTTTTATTGTAAGTTAGAATACTGCATCCTACCACATGGTTTGGGAATATTGGATATATCGGACATAATTAAAGGAAGATTCTCACATCGAGGTTATTTGAGTTACGTACATCTATTAAAGGATTCGGTATTAATTTGCTATGTGAGATAAACAAGGAGACAGAGCTTTGGATAGTATGGAAAAGCTGTCAGACATCTCAAAAATCAGAGTTTTGTAATTTGCAATACAAACACAGGCAAAAAAGTCATATTCATTGCAGATGGGTGCTCCCTTGACTGAAAATACAGCAACAACAAATAAACAAACAAACAAATAAGCAAACCCTCGAGAAAACCCATGTTTTGCATACAGAATAGAATATTTGATGGAGGAAAACCAAAATATGTTAAGTTTTATTTTAAGCAATATTAAACCCATTTTTTTAACACTTTTTTTAGTGATAGTGTGATAGACAGACATGGAGCCACTATGGCATTAATCCAACCATTCTTCATAGCAGTTACTGACTCCTGACGTCAGACCATCTCCTTCCCAGCTAGAACTATGGCAGGCAACACCATATGGGACCAGTTCCTCTTTTTTATCATTCAAACAAGTCTTCACTATTAGAAAGGTCTGTGTTCTTGTCTGGAGATTCTTACAAGCTTTTGTTTGTTTGTTTGTTTATGTTTTTTGGGGTTTTGGGTGTTTTTGTAAAAAATAAACTGATTTTGCTGTGAGATGCAGAAAAGTCATGTCTCTGCAGTGACCTCTGGTTAGCTTCAGCTCCAGAAGCAGGAGGATCTGGTAGTCTGAAATCCCCGACTGAGAGTTTGTTTGCTTACTGACCAACAGTATCATTTCAGCAGTATGTATGTGGGTAAATACAGTTAATTATTCTCTGAATATAATCCAGCTCTAGCTCAATTAGACTCATCTTACATTTCACGAGTTTTTGTATCCACTGGAAAACGGAGCAGCAACAGCGCAGGCATCTCCTACTGTTCAGCGAACAGATGACACAGGTGTTTCAACAGGACAAAAGTATTGGAAACACTAGCAATATCCAAGCATTCTGTTTCAGCGTAATCTCCCATCTGCAGTCTGCCACCCATTTCTAGGCTACCGTTCAAGAGTCTGTTTTATCAAAGTCTTCTCATTTTGCTCTGATTTTATATGCAAACTAGCAACATGTACATGCAACTTCCTGGTAGCTGTTGTGAACTTGGTTGTTAAGGTTGAGCCCTACCAGTTACAAATGATGCAACTGAAAGGTAAAGCTCCACGCCTCCATTTGTTTGAAACAAAGCGTCTCAATATTTTCTGTATGTTAAATCCTCTGCTTGCTTCTTCCTCGGTTTGTCACACAAGTACATCGTTCCCACTGAGATCAAACTTACAGTAAAATTTGCATTCAGTGGATAATAGTCTCCCCTCAGACAGCTGGAAAATTATTCTTCTCTGTCTGGCATCTTTTATCAGAAAATCCAGTTTTCCCCCATGTAAGCTTACCACTGGTGCAATTATAACTGTCACAACACAGTTGTCCCAGTGTAATGGGCTGAGTGCATCCCACTGAAATAAGAAACAATTAGTAATTAAAGTTCTCATTCTCTCAGATTCTGTTCCACACCGTCAAGAAATAATCACAGATTTCATTCCACACTGTCAAGGAAAGGGGAGTTGAACACAAACCCTAGCTGCTGATAGGGTTCCTGACCCATCACAAGCCTGGGGTGGACTCCCTTACTGTCTGAAATCGTTCTGTTCCTTTGGAAAGAAATAGCCAGAGTTTTAAAGTCTTATGTTTCAGGAAGCATTTTGCTGTCTTCCTCAGCAAGTACTCTTTCTTCATTCCCTCTTGGTTATATTTAAGCCATTCCCTACTTTTTCTGTCCTCATTTTCAGGTTTCTTTCATACTTTGGTTAACTTGGTTGATGTCCATTCAAACATAGGATCAAACTTTTATAAAACAATGCAAATACCCACTAGAATATACTCCAGGTCTGCTTGGTATAACATGGCACTTCAGGGTCACCGATTCCTGAGGTGTGATTACAAGGAATAATGCAATTTGTCTACCTTCTGCTGGCCTGTTCCTTGTGATGGGAAAACTCCACCCTCCAGTACTTTAAGCCCCTGCCAGTGAGAAATGTTTTGGTCTCTCTCCAGTCTGTACAGAGCCAATGAAAGATCTTTTGCAAAGTATCCCTTCTCCACTGAGGAGGTGGCAGACAGGCACGGGCATGGGAGAGCATCAGAGGCATCAGCAGATACCTTTTAGAAGCAGTTGGTAGGGCAAAACTGAAAAATCCCATTACCTTCAAAGTCACCCTCTCCTTCCCTTCCATCCCTCGTAGTCCTCTGCTTTGTCACGCAGCGTCGCACTTGAAACACCTGAGGGGTGACACAGATAAAGGCAAAAGCTTGAGAAGGGGAAGAGTCCAGAGATCCCTGGAGCTGCCTGCTCCATTACTGGAGTGGCATGGGTACAGAAAAGTCACCCCAAGAAATACAGCTCTGTTGGGGAATGCATCCAAAACTGACTTACTCCATGGGGAAAAAAAAAAAAAAAAAAAAAGAAGAGGGAGGAAAGGGGAAGTGCGTGATGGTTGAAAGCACTAGAAGGCACAAGATTGAATTTGAGACTGAAGAAATGTTCTGACCTCAAGATACTTATTAACCACATGACAGAGTTGCAAGTATAGTTATCCCAGACAAAACAGCGTCAGAGTGTTTTTTTATTAAAAGGGAAAAAAAATAACCAAAACAAAATCAAAGTGAAACAAAACAAAACAATTTAACCAAACAAACAAAAACTTAAACCTACCACTTTATTCTTATTTGGGGTTTAAGCCTTTCTGGTTGGATTGGGAAAGGATGTCTCCTTTTGGGGAAACCCTAGTTCTGGCATTGGCAGTTCCAGAGTTCCTATTGCTGTATTTATAAGAAGGGGATCCTGTCCATCATCTCTGAATAGAAAAATACAAGTGGTATGTCATCATGCATCATGGCTTGATTGATAGCAAACAAGCTGGTGGTGAGGAGGCAGGAGAGTCAGAGCTCTTACAACATGGAAGATTAATGCTAAGTATATCAGTATTGATGTGGGCAGTAGATTACACATAACTGTTTTAAACAGTAGCAACAGACAAAAGAAAAGAAAATTAGAATGAAATGGATACAAGGAACTCACACAGACTGATAAACAATTGAATTTCAGAAGCTCTTTACAAGATCACATGTATTGTAGTAACACAGAATAGTTACAGTTCAATTAGGGTCTTCATCTTTTTTGTTTCGGTTTTACAGTCAAAAGACTTGCATCCCAACACAAGGACAAAACACCATAAAACCAAGAAAAAATTTCCCCCGTAGTCCCTTCTTTCTCATCATTAGGAATCAGTACTATATCTGATGAACTTCTCCAGGATGAAGAATATGTACGTTTGTTATCCTGTACTTTTACTTGAGAGGCCATTGCACATACCATAATTTCAAAGATATGGATGTGGTAAAAGTACTACATATGATAGAGACTAATTTCTTAGCTATATGGTTCTGTGCTGCTTCTGTAATCTCTTTCAAGAAATCTAACACTGAGCTGAATGGGACCTATCTGTGCTCTGGCAGTAGCCGAGTGTCCTACTGAAATATTGACTGAAATGATAACAGGTCTTGAACACTGGAATAATTTATGCTTCAAAGACTTAAAAAAGAGCAGGCTCCACAATATACTTCTAAAAGTGAGGGGCAAAAGGCAAGGAGTGCTCTCAGAGAAGTAACAAATATCACAAAAAAAAAAAAAACAACCAACTTTATTTGAGACAAAACTTCCTATATCTTGGAGAAGAAAAATCTAAACTGGCTGAGAAATGTCTTTTTAAGCAACGTTGCATCACAACAAAATGCTATATCTGGTAGCAAAACATATGGTATCTAGCTCTCAGAGTTAAGTCGTAGATAGCTGGGAGTACTTAGTATTTGAGAAATGATCCCCTTCTGCTTATGACTTGATACATGGATTTATATCCCTGATTGCAGGCACCAGACATACATCCTTCCTTTTAACTTGCAATAATGCTTTCAGGGCATACACAAAAGCAGTGTTTTAAAGAAAACAGGGGAATGACAGCAAAATTGTTCTTATCTTTTCCACTATTGGAAAACAAATTTTTTGTCAAAATGAAAGTTTTCATTAAAGTATGTTCATGTTTGTCTCAAAAAAAGGAAAGAGAGGGAAAAAAAGTCCAGATTTGCATAATCTTAAAAACAAATCTCTCAACAAAAAGAGGGAGGAGAAGGCAAAAAGAAGAAAAAGGGAAATTAATAGTTCAAGAAAGAAAAATAATTTTGTAAAAAAAATTTCATTTATGATTAAAAAAAAATCCAGCTAGATCTAGTTCATCCTGTTTTCCTCTACACGACCAAATGTTTCATAATAAAAACAAAATTCACCAATTCAACATAACCCCCTAGTACCATATTCAAATCTTACCCAAATTCAGATGAATATTCTGCTTAACTACAGATAATCCTTTGAAAATATTGTGGTTGCTGGGAAATGTTTGCCACCATGACTACATATCTCACAGTTTGAATCTAAACTAGTGTGGTAAACATTTGAAAAATAATTTAAAATGTAGATTATATAACTAGTAATCATGACTTTGCAAGTACCACACAACATTGCAAAGCTTTCAATCATCTCCTGCAGCTCCAGTCTTTCATAGAAAAATGTTTTTCTGCAAATCTGTTAAATTCCTTTTTTTTTTTTTTTTTTTAGTGAAGGAAAACTACTTATATTAAGAATCCATTTATGTTCCTAGATTCCTAACACATAACATGCATTTTTATTTTATGTTATATTTTGTTTATGATATTCCAAAGACCACTTCATTCTGTGTGACAGTAGTTTGCACTTTGCCATTCTTAAATCTTACAGAAAGATAGGTGCAATATTTTCTTAGGGTATCATAATTATTGATGAAGACTTACTAGAATCATTTTTACCCTTTGATACTGTGGGTAAAATGAAGAACATATTGTCAATGTCACCTGTTCTGGCACTTCGCAGGAAGCAATTTAACAGCAACTGTGGAAAATGAGATCATAAAGGTTAACAGGGTAGAGTTTGTAACAATCATTTTAATGGAGTTTTAGAGATTCAAGTTATATCCTTTTCCTTTTTTTTTTCTCTTTTTTTTTTTTTTTTTTTTTTTTTTTTCCCCCAAAGGATTTTCTGGAGGTTTATGAAGGGAACTTAATGAGTGCATGCTTGTGCATGAAGAGAGTTTGTGCATCAGTATTCCACAACTGAAAGCACAACCAAGGAGACTTCTTTGCAATAGATTAGTTGTTGGTGTGCCTTTAGGGTAAAACAGTTACATTATTTTATCTGGGAGCCATGGCAACATAGAGGTGCAAGATCAAGCACAGATTGAGTTCAAAGGATCAGGTTGTCAAGCAACATCTTAAATGAACTCAAGTCTGGCATGGATCTCCAGATATATCTATGCAAGTTAAACCAAGGCTTTTTAACTGTCAGTATTATTTAATCTTACTGATACAAGGACACTGAGAAAAAGATGAGAGCAGACAATGTAGATGAACAGGCAGCGTCACACAATGGCTTCAGTACTTGCTTTCAAAGGGGTCCTGGTAATAAATTAGTTTACATAAATTAGACAATCCTTATTGTATGGAAAGCTCTGGAGCCTTTCCTCCAAAATTTTTACTGTTTACTGTTTAGTGGCTCTCATTGAATGCAGTCAGGAACCACTATATATTTTCATCCTTGAATGATAAGAAGTCTATGTAGTCAGGGAAACCATGTAGTCCAAGTCTTTTTATAAAAAGTGGCATTCAAAAGACTGATGGAAATGGTCACTTTACGGTTTAGGGCTGAGATATTACTCTACTTTCTAGTTTGGTTAAAAGAGTATCTGTTGATACTATGGTTTTGTTCCTCTTTGTTTCTCTTTGCTATTTTGTTCTGGTGCTTCAATCACACCTTCAAGTCTTTCTCCCCCTCACCTTCAATGCTTCAGCTGTTAGGCCTTCTCCTCCCTCAGCTAGTGTGCTACCTCTCTAGTGATGCCTATCCAGACCCCTGCTCTGCACATGTGCTCTTGCTACCTCCACCTTAGTTTTCTTACTTTCCTAGGGGAAAGGGGAGGGGAAAGGGGAGGGGA
>JMFS01100287.1:0-14362 GCA_000699545.1 Podiceps cristatus | reverse complement strand
GCAGGTGGGGGTGGGGGGAAGTTATTCTTGTTTTTCACCATGGCATGTGGAATCTCCCATTCTTTCCCTCACTGCTGTTCTTTCTTGCCTCTTTGCCTCTATGCCTACAAGTTTTCGTATAGGAGTTTTTGTCAGTAAAGCAAGTACTATTTTCCCATTTGCAGGGAGAATGAAACAGTATGTTCAAGTCAGTCATCAGGCTGACTTCCTCACTAGACTTCACTGCTACAGTGATACAACTTGCAACTGTATGAATGACACACATTTTTATTTTCTAGGGTGAAAATAAATCTGAATATTTTTTAGGATTAACACCCATAGGAGTTGTTGTCTACAAGAGTAAAAAACAAGTAGGAAAATACTTCTGGTATGTATGATTGAAATGTTCAGTCTGTACTAAAGCAATAACAATGTTGTATAAAGATGTATGATTTGTAACATCTATTTGAAAGGCTAATTATATCAATTAAAAAATAAGTATGCTTGGAATTCCTAATCTTCGCCTGGATTATACAGATTTTTAATTGTTTGATAATCCAAATAATGAAAAAAAAAATAGTTCACCTTTACCATACTCATGCTGAAATGTTTAAATACTGCTAATTTTCTGTTGGTATCTGGTGCATACCTGAAAAAAAAAATTCTACCTGTGATTTCCTATTTTCTTTGTATGTCAATATATACAACTTTGTATTTTATTAAGCATGAAATTAAAGTCTCATGAACTTCTATCTTTCTTTTTGTCCAATATTATAGGCCCAGAATTACAAAAGTTCACTTCAAGGAAACACAGTTTGAACTTAGAGTCCTGGGAAAAGATGTAAGTTTTTAATTAAGCCTGAAAGGAGGGGGGGGCGGGAAGTAATCTCAGGTCTAATGAAGTGGCAAATTTTGTGTGTCCATCAAGATCTGTTTTATTTTCTTAACATTTACTGCAAAAAAAATCAAAGTGAAATTAATTTATTGATAGTTACTGCAAGAAAATTACCTTATCCTCAAGTGTAGTGTGTTCCTGATGATGCTTACATTTTTATTGAAGAAAGAGGAGAAAGAAAGACTTTCTGTCTATGTTTTGCAGGCAAGGGGAGAAAACTTCGGCAGAACAGTACTGAAGTAGGAATTTTATAACAAACATTTATAGTTTTATATCATACTCTGTAAATTAGACTACTTCTGCAGTGCCTTGTGTAAGGTGTTACGTGGTGCTTTTAAAATAGGCTAAATCTACAAGGAAAGCGACTTTTAACCAAAATGTGGATGGAGGAAACCTCACAAAGCTGTTAGGCACAAGTAGTTTTGTATCTTGGAAAAAGAGGCAGCTACATAATATAGCTTGAAACCCATTTGTCTGAGTTTAACTTCATTGTGCTGTTAGACAGTTTGAGAGAAAACAATGTTGGTTCTGATGGAGCAAGGATATCAGGCTGATAGCAAGAGAAGAGGTTTTAAAAAAAGAGAAAGGTATTTATCTACCTGTGAAGCATGTGGGGTAGAGGGAGGAGGAGGAGTGTGTTGAGGATAAGGAGAAAATTACTAATGTAATAAAACAAATAGTTGCAGTCAGTCTATGATTTTTGGTATCTGGTTGAGTTACAAGTTTAGTTTGCCGAGTTATTTTTTGAAAATACTTTGTACATCTCTTTGGAGTATCAGGACCGAAACTTTATAGCTTTGCAGAAGTATTAGCCTGCTGGTAGCATTCCTCTTTACTGATTATCTACATATCTTCATTCATCTATGTAGTGGTTGTTAGTCTTGTCCACAGTTTTTCCATGAGGCCATTTGGTACATTCAGTGCATTCTGGGAAATGAGTACCACTGACTAGGTGTCTTGGTTCTGTTGTGGACAGCATTTCTTCTGCCTCTGCAGATGTATTGGCAAGTTTTGCTTTTGTGGCTCCCCAGCGATTTGTTTCTATTTGGTGTGATGATCTACGGGAAGTTTATTTCTGATGGTATGTTTGTTGAAATTTGAGAGTTGTTTGAAAGCTGCGGGAAGGCTGGGAAAACTTTTCACAATGTTTCATGTGAAGAGCAAATGCCTGTTCGTGTATAAACATGTCTGAGTTTGACTTAGAGTGAATTGCAGTAAAGTGATGCTTTAGTTTCTGTTTGATGCCACATATGTATAGTTTTTGTCTGAACCATGTGGAGTTGCAGAGGTTTAACATGCTGAGCAGAAAACCTGGAAGCTTTGGAAAATGTGCTTATATTGAGACTGTGAAAGTTGATGGCTGGTGAACACTCACTATTTTGATCTAAAGGCAAACACTTTGACAGCACGTGGTAATTTCAAGTCTCAACGGGTACTTTTAAGAAATTGTTCAGGAGAACAGTAAACACAAGGGTGTGTACCATCATTAAAATCTCCTTTGCAACTAATACTCATTTGAAGTGTTTCTACAGTGCTTCATATCCTAAAAAGATCAGGAAAGGCCAAAATCGCCCAGAAAAATCTTCCTCTCACTTTTTTTTGAACATTCTTGTGTTGTTATTTTGAACAAAAATTATGTATTGGAGTAAGTAAACAGTAGCCTTAGTCTCTGGATTAAAACTGTCGTAACAATTCATGCTGTTCTGCACCCAGAGGAGGAAAACTCTTCAGTGTATTTATGACTGTACATTCCAATGCACCTCAAAAACTGGACTCACAAATTTCTTTTATTCTTTGGGTTTTTTTGATTAAGTACTATCATTTCGTCCTTCCATGTGGGACATGAGTTTGCAGTATGTGATAGGAGAGTAAATGTGCCATTTTTATTTCATCCTGCTTCCTAGGATATCGCTTTACGGCCCAGGGAATGAATACTTTCCTTATTTCAGATGTGATACATGAAGTCTGGAATGCGTTACGTGTTTTCAGCTAGCTGGAGAGAATGCCAGACAAGATTCAGGAAGAGAACAAATAATGGAGACTTTCCTGCATCTTAGATGGAGCTTTACGGCATATAGCAAAGGAGTCATCATCATGTAATAAGAATTATTATACTCAGATTATTTCTGAGTATACTGAGTGCTTTGTGTGAATCACATTTTCCATACTGTAGTGAAAACTCTGTGCAGGCTGGATTGTGGTTCGTGTTTCCACTCACTAACTGCCTTTGTTCACGCTGACGGGCCCTTTTCATGGGTACACTGGCTCTTCAAGAGAAAGCTGTTGGTGTTTCCCCTGCACGGGGTTTCTTCTGGTATCTTCTTTGTTCTCCCTTTCAATATATGAGTCTGAGACTTCTTCAAACCTACCAAAAGAATTTGAATGTGTACTTCCCAACAGAAGTGGTGGAAGGGGACATCGTGGTCTCCTTGACGGATGGCAGACAGGGCAGTCTCAATGTACAGGTCCATGCCCTTAGGCTACCTAAAAAATACACTGTGGGGTGCCTGTGTCAGCCAGGCTTCTGAATTTGTTGTTTACATTGTTTCACTTTTCATAAATTTGATGATTTACTGAGCAGAAGATATTTACCCTAACTGTTTTAGAATAAAATAAGGTGCTTTACCTTTCCTGTTTTGTAGTGTAATCGCTTGTACTTCTTCATATCTCTTCCATGAGAACATTTCCTGCATATTTAACTTCTTGATATTTTTCCTGCATATCTGTTGCTATTTGTGCAAGCATGACCATTGGTATTTTGGTTTTATCTTTCACTACTTTTGTTGTGTTATGTTTTCTCTCTTAAAGCTACTGCTGTTGCCCCTTCATAAACAAAATTCTGCCCTTAAGGTTTGGCCGTCCATGACTGATCCTAACATGTGAAACTAATGACCTGGACCAACTGGAAGAAACTCTTTTTCAGTGATGTTAATCATTGAATCAGTATTTCATTGTCCCCTGAGTTGCCCCATGCTGTGAATCCTGAGCTAGAAACATGTTAGGCTTTCCATGAAACCCCTTAAGGATCAGCATGAAATTAGGAGCCCTTCCCCTGTGAGGGCTGCGCAGCAGGATTCCTTGAACATGACAAACAATCGCAAAGGATTTCTGAAGACAGGAAAAGTGTATTTTCCTGCAGTTTCTCTTACACTTAGAAGAAAACAGAGAGATCCATCTGATGCCTGTGTGCAATTGCTGGTAGCATAGATGCCTGTTGAGCAATGCTGGAAACTATCCAGCCATACAGGTGGCTGCCAAAGGCCCCCCGATGCAGCAGAACGGAGGCCGTTCACCACGGATGCATGGAGGTGGGCAGCCGCAGGGGTGCACGGCACACCTCCTGTGCTTTGCCTGCGTGAGGAGTACGGCTTGCTTCCTTGCTTTCTCTCTCCACTAAGGACATGAAACAAAACAGAGAAAAACATGCTTTGATAGGTTGCGTAGGCTGGGAACATAAATGTAATAATACGCAGGAGTGAGAGATGTGGGGCTTTTTTGCCTGTAGGTACCAAGTAGTTCAGTGCTGTTCCCCGCAACCCCACACTGTTTTCTGTAGCAGCGCCTTTTACTTTGGTTGCACTGTGTCTGAACACGCAAGTGAATGATTTCACTCCTTCGCAGAGTTTATGCAAAACTTCTGTACTTGCTACTTTTCATGTTTCTCTTTCACCAAACCAGAGTATTGAATGTGCAAACCACTTGCTTTCAATATTATTTTTGGTTGTAGGATAAGGGTCTTTTGGAAGACTGAAATTTTTGTTTTGAGGGATTTTGAAATTTGGGTTGTTTCAAGTCAGAACAGACCCCCAAACTGTGCATTTAAAAATTATTTACCCATTTTCAAGAGTTACGTGCCTTCCTCTGCAGTCTTAGTCAGATGAAGAGGCCCAGCTCAGCTGAATTCATAAGGTGAAGTTGGTAAAGACTGTTTTCAGGAGCAATACCAACCACTGACGCATGCTAGAGGAACTTCGGGGCAATTCCAAAGCACATAATTGTCCCCATTCTGGTTGCAGAAACTTGTCTAAATACAAGATTCTTGTGTTCTTTTAAATACTCTCAAACAATCCTGGAAATAGGCTTTTTTTTTTTTTTTTTTCTTTTTTTTTTTTAATCTGCTTTTTATGTGTCAGAAGTCTGAAAAATAATTACATTAATAAGGTGGTTCAGCTATATTCTTTCTTCCCCTGTCACATGCTATATTCCATCTCGAATTACAAGTTCTAGGCAGGAACTTTTAATTTGGTTTATTCCTCTTGCATCTTCTTGGGAAGATTGAGCAGGGTTTGGAGAGATGTGCCTCCTCTTCTAAAAGTCCAGTTTAGCTTAGATTTCAGTCTGAGACAAAAATTAGCATTTTGATTTTTATTATGGTTTAAGAACTACAAACGACTTTTGTATCATTTGCATTTGCCTGCATGTAAGCCAGAGTGGTAGTGGAGGGTGGAGGTGAGCAAGCACAGAGGAGTAAATACGTGATGTGGAACGGCTTTGGCTTGGTTTGGTTGGTTGGAGGTTTTTTGCCTTTTGTTAACCACTTTCTGAGCTATTGCAGAAGGACTGTAATATTGGTTCAAGGCTTGATAGCAAAAACATCAGTAAGGAACATTTTTGAAGGAGAACTAGGATTAAAATTCCTGCATAAGCTTAAATGTATCGCCACTAAGGTGTTACTGTCAGGTTTTTTTTGGTAAGTTCTTCTTTAGTCTTTTTTTAAATTGGTATAATGTGAGGCTGAGGTACATTTGTTTCAATCTTGACATGCTTTATGCAAACTGGCACAGCATTATTATTTCCTGACTTGTATAATGTTCTTAAAGATTGACCTTGTGTAACCAGTAATAATACATTGTCCGTTACATAAGCCATGTTTGGTATGCATTATGTAAATATATAAAGACAGAATATTTCCCATTGGAGTTAACAATTGAATAGCATCCAGGTGTGTGCCTAACCTGGCAAAGAGTCATGTCAGGAAGCCGTAGCTTCAGAGCTAGCGTTAGTGTTTTTGTTACATGTATATGCACGTGTGTTACACGTACGAGTGGTGTGCTTTGTAATGGGGCAAGGTCCCTCCTTATGCTCTATTAATATTCAGTGCAACTAGGAAGAGTGGTGTGAGTGCTGGCAGGGCTCATGCAGTGGTTTGGGGTTTGAGTTTCTCTTCTTCATTTTCTGACCTTGGATTGGTGGGAACCAATATATGTCTTGTCCTAAAATTACAGCAGCTACAGCCTGGACTGAGTCATGGGCTTTCAGAATGTTTTTGATCTGTGAACAGGTGCAGTGCTCCACAGAACAGGTGAAAGTCCAGTGACAGTGGCCCTCTTATCTGCGGAGTAATCCACGACCTTCACAAACAAGGCACCTTCTGGCCCCAGAGGGAAGAACTGTCGTTCCAGGCGTACTGGAGCTTGCCTTGCCTGGGCGCGGGGCGAGCTGGGCACAACGCAGCTCCGAGCTCGAAAGCTGTGTAATCACGCTGGCGTGGCAGAGCAAGCCAGGAGCTGTTTGCAAAGGGCAGTGTGGGCGCTCCTCCACCGGTACGTCAGCGCCAGCAGTTCCAGAGGCGTTCTGTGGTTAGGTGCGCAATGACCCCTCTGGCTTGTCTCCTTTGGAGGCATTAGTAACGCCTCTTCAGTCTTTCAGTTAAGTGTGGAGCACTGTGCCAGTTACCAGCCGTTTAGTGGAGATCTCAGAGGCCCTGCCAGATCAGTCTTCTGGCTGATTTGAGAGGCAGCATAAAACAGGTGATGGCTGTGGCTACATGCCCGAGTGTCCGACTGTTTCAAAGCTTGTAGTGTAGTCAAGCTACCTGCATCCCCTGTGCCTGTCCATCTCTCCTTCCATGGGTAAAAATAGTTGTGAGGCTATGTCAGTATGAGCTTTAGCATGTTTTAGACTGCTGGACAAGCTTTTAAAGCCTTTCAAAGGAGAGGAATATTTTATGTTTGTCCTCACAGTTTTTTAGTGTCTTGCCTTTTTCAAGTTTAGGAGAAGGTGATCAAAGAGCGCAACAACCAGACTCTGCTGCTGCAAGGGGTATGCCTGCCCTTTTGCAGCCCCTGGCCGTGTGGTCCTGCCTGCTCTCTGGCTGGTGCAAGTAACAGATGTGATCAAAAATAGCTGTACGGAAATAAATGTGTTTCTGCTTGTTTGGTGAGCACAACTGGCTCCCTGAAAGAAAACACCAAAGCTGGTTCAGTGGAGAGGGGAGGTGATCAGGGCGTGCAGATGACCAGGACGGCTCTGGAAGCAGTGAGCCATCACGGTTTACAATGCCTCACCTTTAGTACACTGGGCACTCTGAAAGCAACAGGATGAGTAGCAGGGAGTAGCTTGTGAGGCGCCAAACAACACTGAATGAGTTTGGAGTTGTTGTTTCCTATAAATCATTAGTAAAAGTACAATAGGTCTTTGTTTCTTTTGGTTCAGATATATGAGAATAATAAGAAAAAAAAATAGCTAACTCTTACTACCTGTAAGAAATGATAGCTGTTCAAGATGCTAGATATGTTGCCTTTTGTTGGAAACAAAAGTTAATGGTGTTAACAGGTAAGGTCATCCTTGCTTTACCTATTCAAATCAATTTATTCCCTTGGGGAGAGAGATTAAACCTGGAAGTTATCACTGCTTTCAGTGCTGCTTAATTTTTATATATGCATTTATAAATTGTGAAGGTAATCACAGTACTCCTGCAAGCCTTAAAAATTCTTAAAAAGTAAAAGGAGGGAGTCCTAAACCTAGATATGCTGTATGCAGTGTCATATTGGACTTAGTTGCAGTAAGTTACTGAATCCTTCACAGAAAAAGTGAAAAATGGTTAAATAATTACGAATTGTCTCTTCTGTGTTGGTGAAAGACCTGGGAGATAAATGTTTTAGGCCTGCTTTCTCTCTCTCCAGTAAAATTTCACTGCGCTATTTGACTTATTACAAGCATCCCTTCTGAGGCAATAATTTTCAGATGTGTGCTTTTTGTGCAGATTCAAACCTTAGCTTCGTTCCAACCTCAGTGTGTTATCAGAAAGCTTGTTGGTCTGTCCCCTGATTCTTAGGCAGTTGTTATATTTTCCATATATGAATTCCATAACTTGATGATAAATTGGATCTGTAGGGCTATACTGTTTTTTCCTGAGTGCCTTTGATTGCTGCATACTAAGTATAGATGTTTCAGCACATAGTTAATCATCAGAATTCGTTTCTTACCAGCTGAGATCATCTTTCTTCCACCTTAAAAGATAATGCCTTCAAATGATAGAATCAGCAATGTTTGCTGGTCAGATCCTTCAGTCACATGGCAATGTTATGCTATACTGTCCCTCTCTTAGTCATTTACTTTCATGTGTTATGTGCCATTTATTTTGTATATGGGAAAATTCTAAAACTGTAACTCAAAATGGACAAGTAGAACCTTTTCCCAGGTGGCAATATTTCTCTGAATTCCAATGACATCTGAACTGGGATAATAATAAGATATGATGGAAATACCTTATTTTAAAAAGTCTCTCAAGAAAACCCCCAGAACACCCCTGTGCGGCTTCTTTCCTCTAACCCACAAACTCTCTCTTCCAAGATTATGTAATTAAATAAATCTAAGTGCAGCAGAAGATTCTTTGCCTAAAAGTAAAATTTAGGAGTGGACAAAGAAGGAGCAAGATCCTGCATATTAAAAGTGAGTCATTGAGTTCTTTCCTAACAGAAGTTTAATTGACTCATCATATTGCATAAAGTTTGCAATACCACAGGCCTAATCTGATATTATTCTTTAAAAGTGCACTGGTGACTATAGTTGTGTGGGTTTATGTGAAATCACATCAGATAACAGTCTGATCTAGAAACTGAAATGTAAATTAAGGTATAAAATCTGAAGTTACATTTCTGGTATGTGTAAAATAAGCAAATGAAAAGTACCCCTTGATATATGATCTTTAAAAACATAAAAATGCAGTATGATCTTTCACTGGGTACATCCTAGTTTCTGGTTGCCAGAGGAGCAAGAGCAATACGGTTACTCTTTTAAATTGTAATATAAATTGATTTTTCTCCTTTTTTAAAAAAAAAAAAAATCCCCCAGTTACTTAGATTTTTTTTTCTGTTTTAGAAGAGCTTCAGCTTTCAAGTTTCTGGTTTTACTTTTTATATATTAGAACTTATTTTTCCTCCAAGTTAAACCCCTTGTGAATACTGCAGAGAGATGAAGATCCTTATCTAATCTGAAATTGTGTTTTAAGAGTCTGTAGGAATATATTTATGGGACTAATCAACTATATAATAATTTTGTGCTATGCATAGCAATTTCAGAGAAATCCTGGTTTTCAGCCTTCTCAGTGGCCATATATCTTTCCATATTCCTCTTCCTTGCTGTGAAGTCCTAGAGAGGAAAGTATGCTTTTGAGAGAAGACTAGAGGATGATTTTCATTCCTGGGATATTCCATGGGGCTGTTCCAGCCAACCCTTAAACTAACTTAAATAATCCGTGGAAGAAAATAAGCTCATGTGTATGCCTCCATTTTTAATTTTTTTTTATTTTTCTATTTTTTTTTTTTGTCAGGAAATACCATTTGTTCTAACCACAGGTGCAAAGTTCTGTCATTTTTGCTGTTATTTGTTTCAAGGTGGAAGAAAGGCTGCTCGAGCAGGTAATTTGTGATACTGTGAGGCTGCCTGACAGCTGTTAATGTGCTTGCAGGTCACCATACCTCATTAAACGAAGAGTGGGAGAAACTTGCCGGAACACTTTACCTACGTATGCATGGCACCAGCAAAGTACAACTAATGCAAGGGCATCCATTTCCTATAATCAGCTGCCGAAAGCGGTGTGAATCATACCCCCTTTGTAATTCGCGTATCAGGGAAGTGGTTTTGGGACTCAGTTTTCTTACAGACGGTATCATACCATGCTGAGGATTCACACTGAAGTCAGTGGGACTACTCATTCTCTGTGCTAATCACAGATAGAAAACTGAGCACTTAGATTCACTGAGTGACAGATCTATGGAAGTGTATTTTATGTGAACATATTTGAATGTCTAGCTTGTTGGAAACAAGCAGTGTGATGAATCTGTTGCTTCTTCTTGTCTGTTGGAAGCATTTTATAGTTTGTATGTGTCTGACTTCTCTTTCATCTCTCCCTGCATTTTTCTCATGTCTACCGTACAGACTGCCAGTTTCCAGTGAATAGGTTTTAAGCTTTGAATATTCTTTTTTGTCTTCCTTAGGAGATTTTATGGTGGATTTTATGGCTTGTAACTTTGACCTTTTTCCTAGTATTATGAATTATTCTGAAATTAGCTGCCTTTTTTTTTTTTAATCTTTCCTTCCCCTCATATTTTTTATTTCCAGTTTTACATTGGTTCTTCTTTTCTTCTAAAAGACAGGTAGATGAGGTGCTTAGGGTCATGGTTTAGTAGGGGTTAGGTATGATTGACCCAATGATCTTAAAGATCCTTTCCAACCAAAAAGATTCTGTGATTCTCTACATGCATGTTTTGTGTTTATTCTCTGTATATTGTTGTTTCATATTAGTTTATCAGAAATCTTTCATTTCTTTCCTTCACTTGTTCTTGCCTTTTTGTATACTGTTAAATAGAGCCTTGGGAATATGTTTTAGCTTGACATCTGAGGTGCACTTTCAGAAAACATCAGAAACATACTATTTGAAAAAAATCTGTGCTTTTTAATTAGGAAAAAACCCTGACATCTACTAACAAGAATGAAGGAACATAAATGTTTCTATATCTCCTTTATCTTCTCTTTTTCTGTATCCAAGGAATTGATTCTTTAAATAATGTTTTTTCAGGCAATAAGAAACCAAAAAGAAAACCTCTTTTAAATGAAGAATTCTACAGAATTACAGAACCTGCTTCTCTTCAATGTCTTTTCTTATGTGCATTGATATGACATAGTTGGTCCTTGTGTTCAGTACATGAAGATTGACTTCACTGGCAGAATCTCTCATAATAGTGTTGATTTGTTTTGTTTTCAGTGCAATGAAACTTCCTTCTTTTTTGAAGCACGTAATAAGATCACATGCAAAAATCTCTGGAAATGCTGTGTAGAATATCATACGTTTTTCAGGTGAGTGATGCAGAAGTTGTGGTTTTGTTACCAAAAGGAGGGAGGCTATATTGAGTAACAATGTTGTTATACCTACAGAGTGGTATAACACAGGCTTGCTGCCTGGAAACACATTTTTCCCTTTGGTTATAGAATGGTCTTAAAACTTGATGTGTTCCCTTTTCTTATAACAATGTGAAACAATAAGTTTAAATTGGGTAGTTTGGTGGTTTCTTTTGTCCAGAATTCTTTTTGAAACAGTATCTCAGGCTGCATAAAGTAGGCTTTAGCAGAAGTATCCAGAAATGTATATGGCAGGATTTAAGCATCCATGTACATTTTTACATATTTAACCATGACATTTTTTACATATTTAACCATGTACATTTTTACATATTTAACCATGACATTTTACATATTTAACCATGACATAGCAGCATTGGCTTGAGTGAAGCCTTTCAATTTCAAACATTACCATTTCCTACAATGCACAGAAATTTTAGTTTTTGATAAACTCATTGAATTTCCATAATGTTTTGCTTACTTATTGAAGTGTATAGAATGCTTCCAATATTACACATCTCTTTTACTGTTGCAAAACCACTAACAGAAATGGGCAAGGATGTCTAGCTATGGTCAATGGGGAGCTTGGGGTTGGCTTTAGCAGTGCTGTAAGTTAGTAAGCTCAGAATCCTTCCTACGTTCTCATTACTGTGGCATATTTTTGCCTGCTCCTGTGAAATACTAAGTGAAAGCCTGCTGTTGCCAGCACTTTACAGTAGACCCTGAGCAACCTGATCTAGTTGAAGATGTCCCTGCTCATTGCAGGGGGTTTGGACTAGATGGCCTGTAAAGGTCCCTTCCAACCCAAACTATTCTATGATTCTATGAAATAAAGAGAGGTGTGATCAAAAGAGGAGGACGTAAACATGTGGCTTTATGGAGCTCTCAACCACGTAAGAATCTGCCTGGAGGTAGGGATGACGAGGAACTAGCAGAAATACTTTTTTTTTTTGAACCTGAAGTTTGTGTTTCTGTTTTCTTTTCTTGAAAAGGGAACTGTAATTGAAACCTATCTATGTAACTTACTCTGTTGTTTTATTTTTCAAACTACATAGAGTGCCAGAAAATGAATCAAACTCTCTTTCAAGAAAATTCAGCAAGTTTGGATCCATTGGTTATAAACATCGGTACAGGTGAATTTATTTCATTGTTCAAACTTCAGTTAATTCCTTCTTCATTCCTTCTTTTCTCCTCTTTTCTTCCGATGAAAGAAAAACCCCACCCAGACTATGACTCAGAGCAGTTCTGCTGACAAAGCATGAATCAGGGCCAATTTAACAGACTCCCTTTGGGAGTCTGGCAATTTTGGGGCAAATATGAGTTACTTCTCATTCTTCGCATCCCCAGAGCTGGCTAAGGCCTGCTGTAGCCCATAGTGAAAGTGAGAGCAACCTTCGCAATGGTTTAAGTCCTTACAAGTCCTGAAATTACGTTCATGTCCTGAAGGGATTTTCCTGACAACTGGGGAATACCAAAACACGGAGGCATGTTGGCTGCCGCCTTTCTTCTGGGAAGCAGCAAAAGGCTGGTGCAAAGAAGTGTATAAAGTCTGTAACTGTGGTGCCCTTCTTTACAGCTGCAGTTGAGCTATGGCAAGGGCTCTTGTTCCAAATGGTTATGTCTAATCCTGTAGCAGTACTGCTGGTGTAGTGCTGTTGATTTAAGAATAACAGTGAGGGCAGATCTGAAGGGAAATGGGTGTTTCTTTTCTAACTGGAATAGCTGGCAAAATTGGATAAGCATTGAAGGCTGCAAGCCTTGAAGGATGCAGTAAATGTCAGACTAAGGGTGTATAGGGAGCACTTAGTTTTAGCCTGAGTTAACCAAGCCGAGAGTGTGACATAAAGGGCAGTTGTGATACAGAGGAAGAGGTGGTAGGGAGAGTGGATTTAGGAACCTCTAGCTGCTGTGCCACAAATGACTAGCAGAATATAAGATGTAGTTAAAATTGTAAGATGTCAGAAACCTGATAGTTTTATTGAAATTTTATGTTTTTATGTCTGTTGTAAAGACAGGGTCTTTGTCTAGTGAGTAAGGCACTTGATTTGGCAATTGGCAACCACTGTTGTAAATCCAGTTCTGTCACATTGGCTGAGCAATTTTGAGCCAAATAATTTATGGTCTGATTTTTAGAATTGCTTTAGAGTTGTGTATTCAGTGCACCTGAAAGGGAGGCTGGAAAAATCTTCAATGTATACCATAATAATACGGATTATTTGGTTTATCATGTTATCTCGCATGATCCAGCTGCTTCTTACTGTAGATAATAGGGGAATGATTGTACTGCCTTTGGGGTTTCTAGTTGGATCCTGACCCATATAACCCCACTGTGAAACTGGATAGGAATTCAGTGGATTCCTGCCAGGCTTCTGCAGGTGAGAGTTGCCTCTGTTGGACCGTTTCAGTGTGCTGGAGCAGGGGAGGAGAAAGCTTTGTACTTACCGGGACCTTCCAATCGATTTTAAAAAAATACCATGAAGCAGTTCACTATGTTTGAGTTATTCCTGCTCGTGGTGCATTTAAATTAGTCTTCCATTGTTAATAAATTTCAGGGGTGATCTGTGATATGGATTGCCATGTTGGAATGATGGTCATTACTGACAGCTATGTTTATAATGTTAGTTTTGTCTAGAACACATTAAAGTATATATTTCCCTTCTAGTATGAAGTGTTCCCTGTTTAGCTGAAGGGATTTTTGAGGACTCTTCCTGACCTGAATGGATGTTCTAGTAGATGTGGGTTGTGATATGTAGTTGCACCATATTGATTATACAGTGTTAATGATAAATAGCAATAATCAGTTGGTATTTGACATGTTAACTGTCATCTTTGAATTCAGAGTGGCAGTAACAGCATTTTCATGTGCTTTGAGAATCTTCTCTTTACTTATCCATCGGCTTTGATTGTCTTCCCTCTTTGCCTTTGGTCGCTGTTGTAGCACCAAAAGCAGTGTCAGTGTTCTGTATCTGTATACATCATTACCTCAGAGCAGAAGCCATCATCCTCCTGTTTGACTGTGTATGTAAGGGGACCATAATATTATCTTTTGGGTTTTTTTCCTTTGTTTTTTTAAAATCTTCCAGGTACTTTTCATTAGGTGGCAGACAGTTTTCAGGAAATAAGTCTCCTTGTCTTAAGATTGGATGCTTTGGTTCATACAAGGAGGAGTTAGTGTGAATGGAAGTTCTTATCGCCAGATGTTTTGTAAAAACTGCTTCTGGAATTTGCAAGGCTGGCATGTTGCCAAACTTAAAAGTTGAGGAGAAGTGTTTTCTGGCTAACTTGGGAGCAAAACCACCGTTAAGCTCAATATCAAAACCCAGCATTACTGTGATGTAATGATGCAATGTTAGAATTTGGGGGGGG
>KL280033.1:10303-21028 GCA_000699545.1 Podiceps cristatus | reverse complement strand
AAAAAAAAAAAAAGAATAAAGAAAAGGAACTGTTACAAATTATCTTGATTTGAAGTGGTCAGATTTTGATGAGGTTATGGAATTAGTGATGCTGCACAGAGGAGCTAAGGGTATTCATTCACAGAAATTCCAGGACTCCTTCACATTCAAAAGAATGATCAGTATCCTGGAAAAATCTTGTGGAAAGGCATCGTGGCCTTTCCTGACTGAAAAATCAATTGTAAGGTTATCAGGAGTAAAATTGGAGGAAAGAAGAAAGAAAACACTAGTTAAGAAAGAAAAGTCATAAGTGTAGGTATAAATTTCCTGAAGTAAGTCCTAGTTAAACTGATGCAAGTGAAATAAGAACAAAACTCAAAAGCCATTTTAGCTTTATAAATATCTGTGAATCAAGAAAAAAATACAGCTTGAAAGAGCTACTTCATACACAAGAAGCAGTCCAACTGCATTAGCACTGAACTCTGCCAAAGCCAATATACTGTCCTCTTCCACTTGCTCACAGGAAGATGGTATAAAACATGTGAGGGACAACATATGGAAATGTGAGCATGTCCATATGCAAAGGGAAAGTAAAACTCAAAGATGCAATTTCTCTAGTCAGGAACACTTGATCATTTCTGTCACAGGATCCTGAAAAACCCAGATCTGGAAACAGACATCTTACATGGATCTACAGCGTTAGGAGAGAAATTCCTGAAAAAAAACACCCAAACACAAAACCAAAACAACCAACCAAAAAAACCCCGCCAAACCCCCCCAAAAAACGCCTGAAAAGACCCTAGTCAACTGAAGACCTATTCAACTGACTTATGTAGCATGGCAGGAAACAGAGAAGTAAGACTACAGTCATCCAGATGATAATTATTTGCAACAATGAGCATTTTTGCACCTGCTGCACATGTTTTGATCTATGTTGCTACTTATTTTAACTGTTTACCCATCCCTTTTATATAAAACCAGGATTTTTAGGACAAAGTGGAAAGACATTGAAATTATATAGAGCTTATACCTGAATTTAGACATGAAGATTTTGGAAAGATATATATTCATTTTTAACTTGCAGAAATGGGACAGCTCCTTCTTATTTTATTGTATCCAAACTGCAGTCAGAATAATTTTCAAAGATTTTTGTCTTGACCCATATATTTAAGTAACATACTTCCTGGATACAGTCCAAACTCAGCACATATTAAACAGAGATTAATGATTTTAATTGGTATCTACTGTCATCGACTGATTTATAAGGAAGTAAAGTGAGTCATCTGTTAAATATTTCCAGGTAAAATAAGAGATTAAATTATCCCTAAACTTTTTATTGTATCAAAGCAACCTCTCTGGTAATAAAAATAAATTTAAGAGATCAAAGAAAACTAGGAATGTTGGTTATACGGGTTATGCTTTTAAAAGTCACAGGGTCAGAAACTTTCTGGTTCATATTTAAATCAGATTTACATTCATTAGGACTCTTACCATTTGCTTTACTTGTATTAAGGAAAAAAGAATTCAAGTATTAATCATACAAAATAAATATTCCAATCTTTTCTCAATTGTACTTCCACATTAGTATTATATTCTTTTTAGGTAATTTGTATTAAAAAAAAAAAAAAAACAACAACCAAGGAACAAAAATTAAAATAAGGTATAAAATAGTCCTGTAGAAAATGGAAAATTCTTCTGTACAAAACCCCCAAAAGATAGTATTTCATAGCTAACCCCGATATTCAGCTATTTTGGATCATTCAACAAACAAACCAAAAAGCCCAAACAACAAAACAACCTACGCCCCTACTAATAAAAACCCCACCCCTCTAATAAAAAAAAGAAAAAAAAGACATAAAGAGTAAAAACCAAACCAAACCAAACCAAAAATACCCCCCCCCCAAAAAAAAACAAAGCATCTTGAGCAGATGCAAGCTTTTGCTGAAATACCTTTTGCACCTCAGAAAAAGGCACATAAGCAGACAGCTAGGAAACTCTCATTTCTCATTAAAAAACAAAACAAAACAAAACAAAACAAAGCACAACAACAACAAAAACCCCCATAAAAACCAGATCACCTCAGTCAGGAAATTCAACAATCTGGAACAGTGTGTGGAAATTTGGTATTGCCTTGAGAGAGTTGCAGTGATAAAAAATCATGGAAAGGCTACATGACAATCTAAATACTTTATTTTAAATCATGCCACATTATTTTCATCCTTATAATTTGCACAGATGAATATGTAAGGCTTCAGTTTTTAGGATTACAGTTACTGACTTTTTTGTTTCTTTGTTTTCTGCATGCATTTGTGTACTTTAAGCAGTAAATCTCAATGATAGGACCTTTGGGACCTGCTATATGGTGTCAATTCTACAGGCCTGTCAGCCTGACCTTGGTACCGGGGAAGATTATGGAGCAGTTCAACTTGAGTGCCATCACCAGGCATGTGCAGGACAACCAGGGGATCAGGCCCAGCCAACATGGGTTTGTGGACAACAGGTCCTGATCTTCTTCTATGACAAGGTGACCCGCCTCGTGGATGAGGGACAGGCTGTGGAGGGTATCTACTTGGACTTTAGTAAAGCCTTTGATACTGTCTCCCACAGCATTCTCCTAGAGAAGCTGGCAGTTCATGGCTTAGGTGGATGTACTCTTCGCTGGGTGAAAAACCGGCTGCATGGCTGAGCCCAGAGGGTTGTGGTGAATGGAGTTAAATCAAGTTGGTGGCCGATCACAAGTGGTGTCCCCCAGGGCTCAGTTTTGGGGCCAGTCTTGCTTAATATCTTTATCAATGACCTGGATGAGGGGATTGAGGGCACCTTCAGTAAGTTTGCAGATGACACCAAGGTGGGCAGCAGTGGCGATCAGCTTGAGGGTAGGAAGGCTCTGCAGAGGGATCTGGACAGGCTGCATCGATGGGTTGATGTTAATTGTATGAGGTTTAACAAGGCCAAGTGGCAGGTCCTCCACCTTGGTCACAACAACCCCAGGCAATGCTACAGGCATGGGGAGAAGTGTGTGGGAAGCTGCCTGGTGGAAAAGGACCTAGTGGTGTTGGTTGGCAGCTGGCTGAACATGAGCCAGCAGTGTGCCCAGGTGGCCAAGAAAACTGACAGCATCCTGGCTTGTATCAGGAACAGTATAACCTGCAGGGCTAGGAAGGGATTGTCCCTCTGTACTCAGCACTGGTGAGGCCACACCTTGAGTACCATGTTCAGTTTTCAGCCCCTCACTACAAGAAGGACATGGAGATGCTGGAGAGGGTCCAGCGAAGGGCAATGAAGCTGGTGAAGGGTCTGGAGAGCAAGTCCTGTGAGGAGCAGCTGAGGGAGCTGGGGGTGTTTAGCCTGGAGAAGAGGAGGCTGAGGGGAGACCTTATCGGTCTCTACAGCTGCCTGAAAGGGAGGTTGTAGTGAGGTGGGTGATGGTCTCTTCTCCCAAGTAAATGGTAATAGGACGAGAGGAAATGGCCTCAAGTTGTGCCAGGGGAGGTTTAGATTAGATATTAGGAAACATTTTTTTTACTGAAAGAGTGGTCAAGCACTGGAACAGGCTGTCCAGGGAAGTAGTGGAATCACCATCCTTGGAGGTGTTCAAAAAATGTATAGACATGGCACTTCGGGACATGGTCTAGTAGGCATGGTGGTGGTGTTGGGTTGAGAGTTGGACTTGATGATCTCAAAGGTCCCTTCCAACATTACTGATTCTATGATTTCTGGTATTTAGCAGTACATAGGCAGATAACAGCCTTATCCTAAATGCAGAGGTGAGAACATGGGAGCTTGCTCATGCAGCCACAGGCCATAATGGCATTGCAGAAAATAGGTGCACCAGCGGGTCGTAACGGGAAGCTCCTCTGTTCTCCCCTCAGTCCGGTCCCTGCTCAGTGTATACTTGGTGTGCAACTCTCAGTCCCCTGTGTGGCTTGAACATTTGAACCCAGCTCTCCCAAAGCAGTCCAGGATGCTGGATTACTGTTTCTGGGAAAAATAAAATATGAGTGAGCAAAGTTGCTGTTGCTTTTGTTGGGAATTTTTAGGATAAGGGAGAAGTTTCTAGAGGTTGTGGGAGACATGCTCTTTCACCCAATTAATTTTCCTACTTCTTCATGTTCAAGTGTACATTTAACTATTTATTTGCTCATAAAAACACAATTAGGAAAACATGAAACTATGTTTTATGTACACCTTCATTGTAAGAAACAAAATGGAGCGGTGAACGCTTTGTTCAGGATGACATGTTCTTAATGGATTATAATAGTGTTCGCAAAGTCGAGTAATTATATCTACAGTATTTGTCTGAGTTTTAAAACCATATTATGTTTTCTTCTTATACTGCTCCAGGGAGATAAAACTGATACATTGTATGCTCAAAGAAATGTAATGGAAACTATTTAACACCTCATTTCAGTGTGTATCTTTTCTTGCTTACGGAAGGACATTTTTAAGGCAACCTTTGTTGTAAAAACTGACAGTTCTACACTCCTTTCCAACACATTTGTAATGGCCATCAGGTCTGCTGCTACCTCATATATGAGGTGAGGTTGAAATAAAAAATAAATTCCCTTGCACCAACATCATCAGCTGGTCTACATGAATGTGGTCTACTCAACCGATTTTCCTTCAAACTGAATTGAAGAGACATAAGAAATCATTTGCAATACCAACTGTTGTGCGAGCTGAATGCCATTGTGTAGGAGAGCCAAGTACTTCAAAGAAAATTTTGGAAGGTTTCTCAGGTTTTCGTTCATAATGCTAACAATATGACATAGAGCTGATGGGGAAGCATTGTATAACTGCAAGTAAAGGATTTTTCCGCACTCACTATACCAACAACCTTGTTTCGGATAAAAGTCTATGAAATCATTTCTCAGAGTCACCATCTTTCACAGAATTGATTATTTGCTCTTCATATGTCCTAACTTCTGTATCATTACCTGAGAATATGAGCTTTTAATCAAAAAGAAACAAAGAAATGTGAAATTATTAGATAGAAAAAATTGAATACATAAATTGAGAAGACTGAGGGCAAAAGGAGAATTAACAGAGCTGGTTTTAAACTTATCTTATGATTCAGAACTATTTTTTAGTGTCAGTGGATGACAATTCTGTGTCAAATATAATAACTTTCTTTCATCCTGAGCTGAGAAAACAAGACAGGTCTTCAATAAAGGGTTAAAAGAAAAAGTAGTAGTTCTGGTAAATCATTATGGTGAGAGAAGGTGATCTCCAATTTTGGATAGTGAATAGGCTACCTGCCAGGTAGCCCATCAGGGACTCCACACTTCTTTGCTCAGGAGCTGCATTTAAGCCCTTCTCCTTGTTCTTAGCCCATGCAATGTTGCAGCTGTGCCTGTACCCAGCCTTCAGCTGAGGAGCCCCTTTGCTCCAGGAAGAGTCCTGATCCAGCTCGTGCTGCCCGTCCCGAGGAAGCTCAGCAGCAGTGGTGGCTCCCTCTGAACGTCACTGCCCCCACACCCCCACATGCTGCCAAAGGTGACAAGGTGGACAGTGCTGGGAAGGGCACCTCCCTGAAGTATGTGAGCAAGAAGAGCAGAGCAGAACTAGTGATGGTCGCCATGGTCAGCCAAGAGTCCTGTGATCACTGGGCAAGTCTGCAGTAGCCAGCGAAGTCAGCCAGCCTGAGGTGGAGCCAAGAAGTCAAGTCAGAAGGCGGGGATCAGGTCAAGTGTGGCCATACCTGCAGCCTACCTCAGGCAAGGACTGGGGCCCAAGCATAAGCGCATCTTTGGAGAGATGGGGAAGAGGCCTCCAGCAAGGCCTCCATGAAGTCCTTTTGCCACCCAAGCTGCTCTCCCAGTAGTTTGTTGCAAGGTTAGGTGGCTGCAACACATCAACACTGGCTTTGAGCACAGGTAGCCTGACCTCCAGGAGAGAGGGGGGCTGTAGATCCCCTGGATGAATTCAGGCCCACGATGCCAACCTTGGCCTTTCTCAATAATGCCATTAATGAAACAATGGGGCTTATTCCTGCAAGGGGCAATTGACTCAGGGTAGCATTAAAGCACAGGAAGGGCACTTAAGACCAGTAAGAGGCCAGTAGGTACCTTCTACCCTCATTCTATGAAATGTCCAAGAAAAGCCGAGCAAAACCTCAGGAAAAATATGTAGATTAAATATGCTATGATTATATTTAAAAAAATATTGAAAAATTGAATTTCATAATAGAAATTAAACATGTTAAGTCAGAAGTTGAACTCTCTAATACATTCATTATACCTACAGGTTGGTTCAAAATTATTATAAACCCCATGTGACTACTGAGAGGTGTAAGAACCATTCAAAAATTATCCTCTATAGCAAATAAAACAGCTGAGATAATGCTATCAAACCAGATGGTAAATTCAAAGTAATGTTCATCTCTCTGCTGAAATTTTTAGGTTGGAAGTGTTTATCTACCTGACAAGATAGTCAAGGTTCACCTTTGCTGTTAGGAACGTAAAAATACTGCAATGTTTTACAGTAAGTTCTCAAACGGCTGCTAAATGTTACTGATCTTCACATTACAAACCTATTAATTAACAAATCCATTAATTTATAATTGTTTCCATGTGTTTATTTTAGTGTTGGTTAATAACTCTTTTTGCTGTAATGAAGAGCGTTAATTACTCTCCTGAACCTTTCTGTAAGGTACATAATAGAGATCATGGAATAGTTTAATTACAGATTGTTGTTGCAGGTATAAATGGTGTTCCTTTCAGAAGTATTAAGTGACCCATAAGTTTAATTCATTGCAGTACTGGGACAGCAATATCATATACTGAATTTATTGTGGCAAGGAATTTCTTCTTGTTGGAGCCAAGAGCTGTACTTCTATGCGAAGGCAAAAAAAAAAAGATTTTTTGTTGTTGTTGTTGTTGTTCTGGAGGGTTCTTTTTGCTGATGGAAAATTTAATCATAATTATTAAATCCACAATGCATCTCATCACTTTCTGACTAATATTCACAGGAAAGACTTTATTCTCTGTTGTCCTTGTACAAGTGCAGTTGCACAGATCTAAATGCTTACTAAGTTTGATACATTACTTTTATCTCTAATTTTCAAAGGAGCCTCAGTTCTGTGTCCTTTCAGCTGTATATTTTTTTTTTTTTTTTCCAGAAATAGTCTGTGCATGTTTTTCCATGAAGTGGCTAACATGTATTACACATGACCCTACTACGCATGACCCTGCATATTTGAATAAGATCTATAGGAAAAGTAAGTGTTAAATGCATAAAAAATGTCCATAACATTTCTTTTATGGTAAATGCTTTTGAATGTATGAGATTGCAAGAGATTTAAACTTTTAAATCTCGTTTTGAGACTACACTTATTCAAATACATTACATGCATGACAAAGCTTCAACTAGGGACTGATTCAGGTGCTTAAAGATAGGTGTCGAGCCATTTTTATAATCCTAGAGCATGCAGCCTAACCTGGTTTTGCCACTCTGGAGAGGCACAGGTCTGCTATACACCCTCTACCTTCCCATCCTTCTGTCTGTCAACCTGTTTCACCTAATATCAAATGGTAGTAGTTGTCGATGTTTAGAAATAATGAAAGAGATTCAGCTTCCTGAAAAATAATAATTTAAAAAATGGTACTGCATGGCATTCTAAGAAACATTTGGGAAACTCTTATAATAAAGGTTTTAGTAGTTGCTAAGCTATTTATTGTCTGAAATTATGCATACAAAAATCTATTACATGATCATCAGTATCATATTCTTAGATTATATGTAGGAATCCCAATTGCTGGAACTAAAAGCTATGAAATATGTTTCATCGGGATGAAAATAAATAAAAAGCCACAGAAAACTCTAGAAACTGAATATTAAAGTAATTGTTATAAGAAATGATGTGTGAAAGAAAATATTGAAAGTGAACTGTCTGAAAATTTATTGTTGCAAATTCGAGACAATATTGACTGTCTCATATGCAGAGGGGGTATCAAAGATAACATCCAGAAAAGTGTGATTAGAAGAAAGAAACCAAAATACTCTTGCAGTACTGAGATTATAACTGGCCAGAACAGATAGATAATTGAGCCTAATAAAGTTATACAATTTAAGAAATACAAAAGACATTGATAGAATGGACATCTCAGAGCTGCAAGCACATGAAAAAGAGGAGACTATCCACATATTCTTGAGAAATTATCAAAATGGATTTTAAAATGTACCTGATGTCAGTCATAGGGAAGATATTAGCTGAGTTCTGCTTTTCAAATCTTTGTTGCACAATCTTGAAACCACTCTTGCACTCAGTCGTTGATTTTGGAGATTCTTCTTAATGGGACACATGTTCCTTTGGGAACAAAAGAGTGATGTCCATCCATAGAACTGCCATTTGTGCTTTCTAGGAAGAAATTGCATTCAGCAGTACCATAACCACCATAGCATAACATTGTCATTGTAGCCATTAGAGGCATCAAGCATCTCAGATGAATTTATTTCAATCCAAGCTCTTAGGCCTTTAAAGACATGTTTACAAGAAGTAATATCACAGTCTGTTAGAAACACCTCAGCTGGCTCTAAATGATGCAATGAGGCTCCACAATGCAGTACCACACTATAATTCCAGATTTATGTTCCATTAGATCTTTGAAACAACAGAAGGACACTAAGATGTACCTGGCAGGTACAGGTACACCATAAGGGTTCCTCCAGTTTCAGAACTAGCTGGGATGCAGCCTCTGCCTGGCATTGGACTATGCTGCACTGTTCAAATAGCAATTAACAGAGTCTCACGTATGGGGAGCTCTTCAGGATGACCCTCCTATTCAGCTCCTCTTTCGAGGAATGAGTAATACATAATATATGTTCTTTGTGTTCATGTGCTTAAAAGCTGTAGCAGCACGGTCCACAGTCTTCAGACAGCAGGAGGCCCTGATCTAAGGACAGCCCTTCTCTATTCTTTCTGTCCCCAGGTTCTGAAAAGACTAACTCAGCCCTTCTTTTACTGTAACTTCAAAACTGGACCTGGAATGCAGGCCACAGCATCTTAATGTTAGTCTTGGTACACGTGAAAGTGCTGAGTCTTTGCTAATATAATTAGTTTTGATTAACATTTCATTAAAATAATTATATATTAACAGTAAAAGCAGTATTACCTAAACTACTACACTAATTAATTACATATGAGAACTAAAAAAACCCATCAACTCATGTCTTTTAGTCTAGAAACAGAATAAAAAAAAAAAAAAAAAAAAAAGGAAAGTTAGAGATTGAATAGTTCCTACAGTAAAATGAAAATTTTACCCAAGACTTCCAGTTATTGTATTCAACATCACCCATTTTTCCTAAAAGGCAATAATTTATTGACAAAAATATATTAATTTAACTGGATGAATGCTACAATTAAGTGTCATTATATGACACTATATAGTAAATTCTATTAGCCAAACGTGAGACTCATTTATTTAACCAGACACAGGCATGAGGAACCTGTCACTAGGTGATGATTCAGACGTCAGAGGTTTGGTATTCAGGCTCCCATCTACAGGCTAGGGAGAGACCAGGGAGCCTCCTTCCGAGGATGCTGAAGCTTCTCCGGCTGAAGAAGGATCTCCCACACCCAACAGACAGGACTGGTGGAGCATAGGCTTGTCCCAGATTCAGTATCCCAAGTCAGAGACATCCATTAAGCACCATTCATGCTCTAGAGAATCAGGCCTGCCCACAAGAATGTCTGAAATAACTCTCACAAAAAATTGTAAGTTCCCACCATCTGAACAACAGCTTTCCACAGAGGAGTCTCAGTGTCTTCTTTCACCTCCTAAGGCAGTATCCTAAGTATTAGAGTATTTTGGAGAAAAAACTTTCTTTTTCCACTTTTGAAAACATGTGTTTCCCTCTGTAACCATCAATACAAGAGACCTTGAGCCAGAGGGACAGACAGCAAGAGGAGAAGCCCCGGTTATATGGTCTGACTGGGGTATTTAAATAGAACTAGTTAAAATTACTTCTCTAGAGTTGGACACTGTCTGAAGTGAGGAGTGCTTGGTGAACAGGAATCAGAAGCCAGATCTGCATGTGAATGAATCTTTGCCAGTAGTGTCAGAAGGCTCTTAAGAGAATAATAATGAAGATAACAACTACTCAGGCAATAAATATGCAGTCCAGAAGAAAGCATTCAAAGAAAAAAACATTCAAGCCAGAAAATCTCAGTTACTTACTGCCCATGTCTTAAGTTCAAATTCATAAATTCAGTTACCTAGCTGCAATATCAAAGTGTGTGTGAATTGCAGATAAAGCAGCCGTGCCAAATTAAATAAATACAAATAGTTACTAGGAGGCACCTGAAATCAAAAGCAGTGGAGAGAATTGAAATTTGGAATAAATGCTATGAATAAAGCAATGCCTTATAATAGTACCATTAATTATGAATTATAATTGCAAACAATGAGGGCAAAATGCTTGAATGCTGCTACAGTTATTCCAGGGATACTTTATAGATTTACAATTAAATGTAACAGCTAGATGAGAAGAAGCTGTCCTGAACTTAGGCCTTGCCTTCATAAAGGAATCATATTTTCTTGAATACACTTGTGATCCTGGGGTGCATCCGGAGGAGTGTAGCCAGCAGGTCAAAGGAGGTGATCCTCCCCCTCTACTCTGCCCTGGTCAGGCCCCACCTGGAGTATTGTGTCCAGTTCTGGGCTCCTCGGTATAAAAAGGACAGGGATCTCCTGGAGAGAGTCCAAAGAAGGGCTACGAAGATGATTAAGGGCCTGGAGCATCTCC
>KL280032.1:28543-49007 GCA_000699545.1 Podiceps cristatus | reverse complement strand
ATAATAATAATAAAATAGAATGATAATAGAAGACACAAAATGAGTGATATACTATTTCTCACCACCACACGAGTCGATGACCAACACAGCCCATCCTGAGCAGTGCTCATGAAGTGAAACCAAGAACAGCAATTTCCCCAGCAGCAGTCTCGGAAACACAAGTTCCAGAGAGAGCAAGTCGGGGAACAAACAGACAAATGAATGAATGAACAAAAGCACAAATGAACAAAAGGCACACAGTTCACCAGTCGACTCCTCACTTATATACTGGGCATGACATTTATGGTATGGAATATTACCTTCAGCCAGTTTGGGTCAACTGTACTGGCTATACCCCTCCCAGCTTTTTGCACCTTCACATTAGCAAAACCTGTGAAGCTGGAAAACGTCCTTCATCTCTTAGCAACAACTAATAACATCAGTGTATTATCAACATTCTTCACATACTAAATCCCATACTAAATCCAAAACACAGCAGCTACTGGGAACAAAATTATCTCCATTCCACCCAAAACCAGGACAGTACCCAAAGAACAGTGATATCTATCTTTCTGTTTGCCTTTGAAAGCCACAGGGTTGCTTTTGAGATCATGAGTTACATTCAGGGAGATCCTATATACTGTAGTAGTTCCTAGTATATGGGCATGTAACCCTCTGTATGATGGAAAGATTTTTAAGGCTGTTGAATAATAACAAACTTACACAGATTGTTAGATTTTATATACTTCTGCAGAAAAATAGTGAAGGTGAGAAACTCTCTGAATTTGTTCTATCCTTAAAATTATATTAATTTGAGATTTAGAGCCTCAAATCATAAAATTCTTTCTGATGCATTAACTTGTTACAGGAAGCTACAGATGATGAATAGTTACATAGATTCAAAAAATGATTGAAGAAATCATGGGGAAAAAGAATCCACCATGCATTATTAAATACAAGAGTGACACTTCAGATTGAAATCCCCAAACATCGTTTTGCAGTGGCTTGGGAAAGAAGACTACACACCTTTTCTTCTTTCTTTTAATTTGCCACAAAGCAGCTTGGTCTCTTTTTGGCATTAGTTTGATATGAACTTGCCAGTTCTTCTGTTACAGTATTTTTGTTTTGTGCATAAAAAAATGTAAGGAAACCCCTATTTACTTCAGTTTGGAAGGTTGTCCTGCAAGGCTTTTAAGTTGAATAATTAAAACTAAATTAACTGGAAATTTGCTGATTTTAACAAAGTTTTCATGCAAAGTCAGTGTCATCAAAAAGATGAAAGGAGATAAAGCACAGGGTAGATAAATCATGTTGTAGAGTTAGGAAAGGAAAATGAAAGCTAATGAAATTTTGAAATTACAAATTGAGCCTGGCTTTTGGTGTATGTTTATTTTTTCTCTGAGTGTAAATTTTTAATTCAGTTCAAGGGAATTAAGACTTAGGACTGTTCCATTTTAAAATTTTGAGTAGATTATTGATCCCACTCAGTTTTAAAAATCCATTAAGTTGATTGGCATATAAAGAATGTCACTTAGACAAAATATCCCTTTCTGTGAATGTTTGGAAGACTTTCTCTCCTGTTTTTGAACTCCTGTAGAATGACATTAGTATGATAAGAATCCATCAGTACAGTGATGAGGCAAACATTTTGGCATTCAAGAATTGTCTCTTCCTTTGTCAGAGTCTGTATATCAATGATCATGAGATAATCGTGCGTACTGGCGGCATGGAGCATTCAGGCTCTCTGGTCACAAAATCCTCCCTTGCTTGTCAGTGAAAACCAGCAAGCAAACATGGTATTCAGCACTTCTGCAGAAGAGAAACTTCAGTGAAGTGTGGACATCCATAGAAAAGTCATTTAAAATTAAAACTGCTTCTTAAACAAGAAAGGTGTGATCTACTGTTGAAAAACTTTAAAAATGTAGACTGTGAATTCTTAGCTGGACAGCCACAAATTGTTCCCAGCAGTTCAAAGCTTTGCTTCCTTTGTCGTCTTGTTAAATGAGAAGAGAGGCTTGATTAGATGCTGTAAAGATATAGAAATGGACGATTAAGGTCCAGAATAAGGACAAAATTATTTTCAGCAAAGCTTCTAATACTGACATCTGAAAGCACCGACAGTTACCTAAAATATTCTACCTTATCTCTTTATTAGGGCACTAGCATTCATTCCAAAAACTCTTTCATTTCTTGCAACTTGTTATGGTTCTCATTAAATTTATGCATTGGGTCAAAGTCTGGGAAGTTATTAACTCTGTAATCATACTTCTGACTTTTGAGGAACATACTAAAAGACACAAATAACAACTATTTTAAAATGTTGTTAAATGTAGCATATGTAGAAGCATAGTCTTTCAACTGACATTATTAACAAAATTAAATCATTCCACGTGATGAAGTTTTGTTGAGAAAAATGTTTTTATGGAAGGATTAGTAAAGCTGTTTGCTGATAGCTTTCTGTTAGTGACTACTTAATAGCGGATGGATCCTCAACATGAATAAAATAAACAGTGACAAAGGAATGAAAACTAAGAGTATTTGTTTCAGGCTCTTCCTTCGGCATTAGCTTTCTAGCTTTTTATAGCGATAAGTACTGCCCCCTTCTGATGCGAGTTAGAAATAGCCTTTGCTTTCTGCCTGTGAGAGAAAGCCCTCGCTTTCTCTCAAACCTGGTTTAAGAACATGTTTTTCGACTTTGCCCTTTCTGTTCTGTAAAGACAGAGATAACTTTCATCAAAAGTTAGACCACTGTACAGTCAGAAGGATTCCACTGGAAGTGTGGCCTTTCACTGCTGCAGATGTCTTTATCCCCTTCCTAATGCCCTGCAAAAATGTACAGTGCTTTTGTAGGGTACCCAGCCAGACATTTTGGGTTTTTTTCATGTAGCAAGAAAGCATGACCTTCTCATAAGCTTGTAATTAGCAAGAGATCCTCAAGCAGAAATATCTATGATATTAATATTAAGCAAGTATCATTTTAAATAAATCTAATTTTAAGGAAAACAAATTTAAAACTCCATCTTTATTATGACACAATAAATTCTTTTTGCCTAGATCTGGTATAAATGCACATAGGTCTGATTATCAAAGTTATCCTGCAGGCCAAACAGCTCAGTGTAACCCTCAGTGCTCCAGGTTGTGCAAAGATGTGCAACAACTGGTACCCTCCTTGCAGGGAACAAGGCGCAGTTACATCTCCTTGCACTCCGACTCCACTGTGTTTTGAGGCACTTGCAAAGGAAAATGAAGGGCAGGATGGGAGATTATTTGTGCAAATCTGTTTTCTGTTCTCAAGAGCCAGAAATATTGAGGATAGCTGCAGCTTGAGCAAGATAGAAGTCAAAATGACTGAGTAGAGATTTAATTCTAGAGAGGGTTAAGCAAACATCAAAGTTATGACACAGGTAGGAGCATTTCTCAAAGATGGGCGCCTGTGAAATGTTCTTTTAATATCATCCTAAAATTGGAACTTGGTTTACAGACTTCGTTTAAAAAGGAAGTCAGGAATCCATTCCAGAATTCAGAAACTGTTTTTTGCATTTTCTCACCATGTGTAGCTTATTCCAGCAGTAGAAGAGAGGACTTGTGTCACTGCCTGGTCCTTTTCCCACTCTGATAAGTCATAAAGCAAGTAGGGAGGTTTGGTTGTGTATTGCCTCAGTACGGAGCAACATGTTCAACTCCCATGCCTGCTGGAGGCTGAAATGACTGTTCAGTTGTCAGTTCCTGCAGTATTTGATCAGCTCCTGAGTCAAGGCCCAGAACATCTGTTGTAATTTCAACAAATAATGCAGAGAAAAATGGAATAAAATTTAGTCTTTGCAGTTCCTCCATCTTTCCAAGATGTGCCTGTGATGGCATTGGCATGTTCATACTCATACTCTTTAAGACTGTTAACAAAATATTGCTTATCGGAAACAAATAGTTTAATTTTGCAGGCCTTTGTTTTTTTACCTTGCTTTCCATTCTAATTCCTTAGTCTCCTGCAGAATTTCTGAGCAAAGTTAAGGTCACTAGAAAGGCCATTAGCCCATCACAGCTGCCAGTAGTAGATATTGGCTATGTTAATTACTTTTCAGGTTTACAGACCCACCCCAGCTCGATCAATTTATTAAAATATTGTGGCACAGTTTTCTCAGTTACCATGCAATGCTGTTAGAGAGTTGTTTCAGTCTCTGGAGGTGAGTCCGCAAGCGAGAGGAGAGCAAGGGTCCCAGCGACTTTGTTCAAGCAATACCCCTTCAATCAGTGACGAGGAGGGGAGCAACAGGTGAGTCAATATGTCAGGAGGCTGCCCAGGGGACCTTGTGACACCATGGCCCTGCCTCTGACTAGGAGTCTTTACAACTGCTTTACACGGCTTCCCTTATCTGTGCATGACAAGCTCTTGCAGGCTTCTGCACAGAATTTAACAGAATTACTTTTCTGAGTGGAACAGATTCTCACTAGGTATCAAATCCCATTACATTAGACAGCCAGTCTAAAATGTTTTTCCCGCTTCACTTGGCCATCCTAAATTTTTAATTTCATCTACATTTACCCTTTTTGCACTGAAGATATTTGGTATGAAATCAGACTTGCTATCTTAAGATTGTCAATGATTGTCAATGAGTGCTGTTTTGTTTATCTCATTGACCCGTCCTCTGGGTTTGATCTGTGCAGGATGGGGGTGGGAGGAGGGGGAGGGCTAGGGTTGGAGCCATTGCAGCATGATGAAAATTAATTCTTTTTGAATTATTTTAATTGTTAGTCAACTAATAAGATGATTATTAGTTGCTAGACAATGTCATGTGGAGAGACGATGTGAAAAATAACATCAAATTTGAAGTTTTTCTTATCCTATTGTATTTGAGACAGGAGAATTTAGATTAAATCTCTACAGTTATTATAGGGCCATTAGTATTTTAATTTTTGTTTGTTTTCCTCTAAATGAAAGAGATAAAAGGTTAACTCATGGTTATACCTGCAAATGGCTTTCAGCAGATTTGCTAAACTATAAGCTGTTATTTCCAAACTCCTACCACTGTCCTGTTAGGACATTTTTCCCCTCTTCTTTTTTTTTCTTTTTTTTTTTTTTTTTCTTTTTTTAAAATGAATTTAATAACCATGATGAAAAGCAAACTAATTGAAATTATTCCCCACAACATTACCTAAATTTAGAGAATGCAATTAACTATGGCATACACATCAACTCACATAATTCTGTAAAATACTTATCTTAGGTAGAAATATTGCCATTACTAATTATAAAAGCCTAATCTGCAAAAAATAACTAACAAGAATAGAATGCACAAGTAAATTGTATTAAAAAATGCAGAGAATGCTGCAGAACAGAATTAGAGGTAAGAAAAAGGGGAATTTTAACATTAAAAAGGGTTCAGTGATACTTCTGTTTTATTTTCCTTGGCATGAGGTGATTTGTATTTGATTTAATACAAAGTCTGCTTATCAGAAACTCTTAGAACTTTACAATTCTGCCTCTCCTGCTGGAAAGAAATAATTTGTTGGAACTCCATGTCATGCAATATATTCATCTAATGTTCAAATGAAACTTCAAATCTCTGCTAACATATGTGAAATGTGCTACTGTTAAGATCCAGAATCTTAACTTATTTTCAGGGCTTTTTTTTGTATAGTCTAGAGCACTCGGCTGTGGGGCAAGAAACATCAATTTTAATGCTATCTTAGCCATTTGTCTGTTATGTGAGCCTGAGATGGCCACTTCTCCTCTTTGTATTTCTGATTTTATTGAAAAGCCCAGGAAAATCACCAGACTTTTCCAATGAAGAGACAGAGAACTGTTTTTGCAAAGTACATCACTTTTGCCATAGGTAAAATTGACTTGCCCAGGCAATGCCTCCGGAGTGGCTTTTCTTCTCCATGTAAGCTTTCCTCTGCTCCTTGTCTCTACACAGACTTTCTCTTATCACTTTAATTTATGATCTCTTTGGAACAAATGGGCATATAATTTTACAAAGCCTAATAAAATGGAAAATTATCAGGATCCAAGAACTCTTGATGATTCATGCTCACCTGCATTTCATACCAAGTTGCCAATACATATTTTTGTTTCAGCAGTTCAGTTCACAGTCACTTATAAATTTGTTACACTTTACATGGCATTATATTCCAAAAATTTCAGACGAAAAAGAAGTTCATCCATTCTGAAAATAATAGAAACTGAGACTCTGTTGTGTTGTCAATAGTGAAACCTTTTACTGTATTTTTAAGGTTTCCACTCAAGCCTTTTGTAGACCCCTGGGTTCTTCACCCCCTAGAAATACCCTGTATTTTTGAGCTCCATCTACTCATTTGATGTCTGTAATTTTCACTGATGTAAGATATTCCTGAAACACTATTGCTTACAAATGAATTTTAGAAAGAAATATATCATTGTGATTGAAAATCTACCCCATTTCTCTATAAGAGTCCTTTGAGAACTGAGATGGTTTTTTGGTCTTATTTTTCACAGATTACCATGACTTGTGAGACTGACTTTGTAGATACAGAATAGGGGCACTGGCATCAAATTTTTCTAACATTCACAAGTGCAAATAAAACTAAAGCTATGAATTGCATATTTGAAAGGATAGGAGTAATATGAAGTGGGAGAATGAAATCAGACTCTTGTGTGTCTTACAAAAACAAAAGAGATACATTCCTTTTTAAAAAATTAGTGACAGTTCTGTGTCCTCCTTCTACATCTTTAAATGGGATAATCTCACTTTATAGTTTAGGCTGAAGACCAATTTCAGTGGATTAATTAAAAAAAAAAAAAAAAAAAAAAAAAAGACAGTCCTGTGATGAATGAAAAATGACATCCGTAAGAAATGAATACTTATATTCTGAGCAGGGTTTCAGAAATGTAAGCAATAGTGGGGCCACACACAAAATACAGATAAAATACATATCAAAAAGAAAAGTACTTTTCTAGTATGCTCTGTCAACCTGATGTGTTAAACAGGATGAAACTTATATGAAAGTTGTATCACAGAATCACAGCATGGCAGGGGCTGGAAGGGACCTTTGGAGACCCTCCAGTCCAACCCCCTGCTAGAGCAGGGTCACCCAGAGCAGGTTGCACAGGAACGTGTCCAGGCAGGGTTTGAATCTCTCCCAGGTCCCTTTCCTTGGAGCTGCTTTCCAGCAGGTCAAGCCCAGACCTGCACTGGTGTCTGGGGTTGTTCCTCTCCAGGTGCACGACCCTACACTTGTCCTTGTTAAATTTCATCTGGTTCCTCTCTGCCCAGCTCTCAAGCTTGTCCAGGTCTCGTTGAATGGCAGCACGACCTTCAGGTGAATCAGCCACTCCTCCCAGCTTTGTGTCATCAGCAAACTTGCTAAGGGAGCACTCTGTCCCTTCATCCAGGTCATTCATGAATATATTGAATAAGATTGGACCTACAACTGACCCTGGGGAACACCACTATCCGCATGCCTCTGACTCCACACCATTTATCACCACCCTCTGAGCTCTGTGGTTCAGCGAGCTTTCAATCCACCTCTTCATCCACTCATCTATCCCACACATCCTAAACTAACTTATGAGGATGTTATGGGAGATGGTGTCAAAAGCCTTACTGAAGTCGAGGTAGATAACATCAACTGCTCTCCTCTCATCCACCCAGACAGACATGTCATCATAGAAGGCTATCAGGTTGGTCAAGCACAATTTCAGCTTAGTGAATCCATGTTGACTATTCCCAGTAACCTTCTTTTCTCTGCATTAAAGATGATGTCCTGAATAAGCTTTTCCATCGTCTTTCCAGGGATGGAGGTGAGGCTGACTGACCTGCAGTTCCCCTGAGCTTCCTTCTTGTGTTTTTTGAAGACTGGAGTGACATTGGCTTTCTTCCATTCCTCAGGAAGAAAGTATCCTCTCCTGATCTCCATGACTTTTCAAAGATGATAGTGGCTCAGCAATAACATCTGCCAGCTCTCTCAGCACTCGTGGGTGCATTCCATCAGGGCCCACAGATTTGTGGGTGTCCAGCTTCACTAAAAGATCTTTAACCTGATCCACTTCAACCAAGGGAAAGTCTTTCCTTTTCCAGACTTTCTCTCTTAACTCCAGGGTCTGGGACACCTGAGGGCCAGACTTAGCAGTAAAGACTGAAGCAAAGAAGGCATTCAGGAGCTCCGCCTTCTTTGTATCTTCTGTCACAAGGGTGCCCAACTCATTCAGCAGTGGGCCCACATTTTCCCTAGTCTTCCTTTTGCTGCTAATGTACTTGAAGAAGCCCTTCTTGTTGCCCTTGGTATCCCTTGCCAGGTTTAATTCCAAGAAGGCCTTAACCTTCCTCATTTTATGCTCGCTCTGACAGCATTCCTACACTCCTCCCAAGTGGCCAGTCCCTTTTTCTACAATACGTGAACTTCCTTCTTCCAATTGAGTTTTTCCAGAAGTTCCTTGGTCGTCCATGCAGGCTTCCTGGCTTCTTGATTTTCTTCTTGTTGGGATGCACCAATCTTGAGTTTGGAGGAAGTGGTTCTTGAATATTAGCCAGCTCTCTTAGTCTCCCCTGCCTTCCAGAGCTCTAACCCATGTATGCTGTGTGTTCATGTAATTAAATACAGTGCCATAACACTGTAAAGGGAGGCATTATGATTATATCTTGATTCTGGTGCTTTCTATATTTTAAGTACTCAGACCTTATGTTCTACAATAGGCATTATTTTGCGTAATGCAATTTCAGTATTTTAGGGTGCTGACATTTAGTGTATTTCCAATCATGTCTTTTTCCAATCATGAAGATTTTTCTGGTATTTTACTGATATAAGTAAGGTGAGAATCAAGGGCCACTCTGTAAAACTTTATGAATTTAAGTATCATAGCTTTAATCCTGCAAATTCCTTTGGGACATCAAACATCACCAAAAGGAATAGGAGTTGAGGGAGATGTTCCAAGATGTTTAGCTATCAGCTGTACTTGAAAGCTTTCCCTTCCTCTTTTAAGTGAAGTAGTGATTTTCACCGCTACTTTGATCATAACAAGAGGCAAGTATGATATTTAAATCCTGTTGTTTGGATATTTATATCTGTTTAAACTTAGAGCATTCTTTATAACTGCAGAGTTGACTCCTGCTAAACTTTCTGTGACTGAGATGCTTTGCTCGTTTCTACTATGGCAAGAACCCTGAGATCTCACTACAAATTATTTTTACTGATAATGCACAAGTTGCAGTGCTCTAAGCAAAAGAAAATTCTTTCAGCCTGTGAATTCCAGTGAATACTTTCAGGGACACAAATTGTCTTCTAGGAAATCTGAGTAATTCATATGAAAGATTAAACTGTGAGGTGGATTCAGTTAGGTGTTACTTATTTAAGAAAAAATGAGAATAAATAGATCAGCAAAACTGCGAGGCTATTGTAAAAGATATAGCTCATATAAGAAGGAAATATTGTTATATAGTTGGAGGCTAAGACTAAAAGCTAGTAATATTGTGAAAGGCACTACTAATTTTAAACAGTGCTCTAATTTGGCACTTGGGCAGTACCTTCCCCATAGATTGGAGAAACCCACAGGAGTCTTTCGAGTCACTTGTGAACTCTTAGACTCAGTAAAATGTAATTAATCCTTCCCTGCCTATACATTATGTGTTCACCTGTTTTCCATGTATGGAAAAGCAGGCAGAGTTTTTATGCTACTAACAAAACCACAGTAATCAACCATATATAAAACCATTTTCTAAAACTGCATGTTCCACTTTTTTATTGTTGTTGTTGAAAGCTTCTTTTATTCTCCATTTTTATTTTTATCTTATTACAGTTTTGTATGACTACCAGCAGTACTTCATCTTCCAGATCTTCTCATTGTCTTCACTTTAGTGGTTTTTTTCCCTGTTTGTTCAGTTTTGGGGTTTGTTTTGTTTGTTTGGGGTTTTTTTTCAAACAAGAACAGCTGCCATTTATTGCTGTGTAGTAGTAAAATAAAGAGAGATATTATCAAACTACCATTGGTGGCAGAATATCAGTCTTTGACTTCCCTTGATATAGAATCAAAATGAAGGAACAGGAAACAGCACCAGTTTGTTCTAGTGAAGCTTTCAAATGGAAAACTTAAAAGTGAATACTAATTTTCCAACATCTGAACATTGCTACAGCGTTGTTAAAGCTGGCTGCATTTCAAGATCCCTGATACTAACTAAAGGCCTGAGCCATGTGTCTTTGGAACTGCCTTTATTTTCTTTATCTCGTTATAGTTTTCCATTTGGGGGTTGTGGGTGTTTTGCCATTGAATCTGTGTTGTTACAAGAAGGATGCTTTCTTTTACCTGTCACGAGAACAGTGAGTAATGTAATATCATCTCTAAAATCTCAGTCCACTCCCCTGAGGTTGCTTTGTAGACTGTGTGTGCAGTCTCTAGATCTAGATATATAATCTTCTCCTTGTGTTTGCTGGACAAGAGAAAAAAGTAATTGAAATAAACAACCTCTGTTTACTCTTAGCTTTTGTTGCTTACAGTCCTGAAAGAAAAGAAGAGCAATGCATGAAGGTAAAGCACTACAGTATAGAGGAATAGTCAATCTGTCCTTTTAAATAAACTTTCTTCTGCCGATACATAGACTCATAGAGTTAGAAGGGGCCTTGAGGTCACCTAGTCCATTCCTCTGTTTCAGGGTGGCGTCTCCTACTCATGTGTTATTCCTAGGAGATGACTTGTTTAACTTGTCCTTAAAGACCTCCTGGTGACAATGGTGCATAGACCTCTAACATCTCTTCTAGCTTTTAAAGTTTTCCCCTAATTTATAACCTGAAGATCCCCTGTGGCAACTAGGATTCTTTCAACTTCTCCTATTCACCTGAAACACAGGGAACAGAATATCTTTACAAACATTTCACTTTGTGAAAAGTAAATGTTTAAAATAATACTTATTCCCTGTGAGTGTTTAGGACAAAACTTACAGCAAATTCCCACTACTAGCAAAGTCTTTCTTTAGAAAGGAAACTTCTTTCATTATTTCTTTTATATGATATTTCGTTTAATAAAGCCCTGTGAAGCAACTAGAAAGCAACTAATTCCTTTTGTAATTAGGAGATAACTATGACATAAATGTAGGTGAGGATTCTGATCTCATGTTTAGTGAGCACTTTGGGAGCAGCTCCTCCAAGATGTTGGCTTCCTGGAGCCAGTAGTGAGACAGTTGGCACTGTCATGCTATGTTTTCAAAGACTGCATTTCCTAGAGTCTCTTAATGATTTGCTTTTCCTTACAGTATTGTCAATGTGACCAGATCATGATTACACATAATTACAGGTTAAATTAATTTGAATTTATTTATTACTCATTCTTTGAAGACAACATGGGTAGTATAATTTTAATCAAGTTTATAGAGAGCCCTTATTTTACTACTATGCTCAGTTTTGCTTTTCCTGTTGAGCATTTGGACAGACTTCCAGAGGACATCATAAAAGACTAGACTGTAAGATACCTACCTGTGCATAGGTATCTAAATGGGTGAACTTTTTAGACAAGATTAAGCATATTAAATAGATATATTCATTAGATATTATTGAGCTATGCATTTTTACCGAAGTACAGCAAAGTAAAAAGAAAAGACCCAACTAAATTCCTTTCTGCTGAGCAGCATATGTAGCTAGTCAGAGAAGGAGGTGACATGCACCCTGAAAGGTGGCAATGAAACAACACAGTGCCCAGCTGGAACTGAGTAGGTAACGGTGCAATCAAAACATAATTACATCTTGCATCCAAAACTTAAAATACACAAAATAATCTTGGATTAATTGACAGATTTTAGCATGTAGATTTGTGTGACGTTTCTGAGCTCCTAAATGAGACAGTCCCACAGCTGCATTCATGAAGGGGCTTTTTCCCTTAGGCATCTAAAACTGTAAATCAGAGCATACACAAGCATTTAAGGAAAACTCCTATTTGACTTACATCTTTTAGGTTTTGCCCAGTTCTGAGTTTTAACTATCTTGTACAATATATTCAGTGGGTGATTCTCAGCTCCTGGCAAAACCAACCTTTTAAATACTCCAAGAAAATTATATGCTTTAGAAACAAAAGTAATTTGAGCATGTTTCAAGGTGCCAGCACCCTTATATGGCAGTTAAACCATATTTTATAGAGCAGGAGTAGATTATTATGTTACCCAAGCTCAGTAAAGGAAAACTTCCATTAGAGAGGCAGTAGCCTGTTAAAGTATGCATGCAAGCATGTTAGCTTACCATATTTCTGCTCCACTCTCCTTGTTTCCTCATGTAATATCTTTTTGCTTGCCTGATAGGCAGTCTTTTATTATATTTCACTTAAGTAAAATTTTCATTGCCTTCAGTGAATTCACAGGGCAAGGACAGCAGGTTTTATATTTCAGCATTAGACCCAAGAAGTAATTGCACATGAGACTGATTCTTAGGTATGTTTTCTGAACAAATCCTGTGTAGAGTTTAAAACACTGATTTATATCAATTTTGTAATATATAAATTATTTTTTCCTAGTTCTGTGAAGGGAGAGGGTTTATTTTTTTCTGTGATGTGCATTTTTAATCTATTATGACTAGTTCTGGAATAAGTTTCTTAATGCTGGTGGAGTCACTCCAGACGTATGTTGTTGTAAATGAAACAAAAATTTGAGACATAATTTTTTAGACATTAATATAATTGTTCACATATGGTTATTGATAAATAATTGATCAAATTTCTGTTGTTCCGCACTTAATTTTAAGTTATGGTGCAAAGTAATATTTTATTCTTCACTAAATGAGAAAAAAAACACCACAACAGTTTTCATCAGTAATGACACCATTGAAAAATGCTTTTGTATATACCTGGCAATAACCTGTTCTCACCACAGATCTACTTAATTGCTTCTGCATTTATAATAGACACAACAGATGATTAATGCTTGGTGCACTGAGCAGCAATCTTTGGGAATTACTTAAACAACTTTTGTATAACACCTTAGGCCATAATTATAAAGGTTTATGTAACTTGCAAATGATGCAAATCATGTTTTCTGCAAATATTTAACAAAACAGTAGCAGCATAAACTGTGGTTCTGAACAACTATAAACTGCTCTTCATTTATTCGGGGTATTCCATAATTTAAGCTAATTATGGTTGTTAGCTGAAGATAATGACATTACTAAAATACCCTTTAAGTGCCTTCAAAGGAAGAAATATGGAAGTTCTACACTTATTAAATTGCTGATAAAAAAAAATAAAAAAATACATTTCCTTAAATATTTGGAACAGAAGAGAAGTCCCAGCACCTGTAAATTATCATTTCCAAATTTTGATTTTTAACAAGTCAATTATTTGTTTATAACCATAGAAATTATTATGAATCCACATTGACACCTTGCAGATAGCTTGGTCAAATCTAGTGAGCAAGTTTCCATACTTATTTATCTTGGCATATATCAGTCTTATTAGCTGACTTATAATTAAGCACAGGGCATTATTTCTGTTTGACTCTCTTGAAGTAATACTGTATTTTATAAAGAGGTTGTATCTAGCAATGCAATTTGTAGATGCTTTCAAATTGGTGTGCCTGATAGGTGAGTGTCAAAAAATAGGTGCAAGCAGACACCTATAAAATATCAGTCTTGAAAAAGCTCCTTAATATCAAACTTCTTTTTAATTGCTTAACTGTAGATGGGAAAAAATCCTACTATAGCAATGCATGCTAACCATTGAACTTTATAGCTTAAACACAAGGATTTACACTAAACTCTCTTTACCATTAAAGATAACAATGTCTATCAACTCATTAAAGAATGAAGGAGATACCATGCCAATTTTGTGAAGATCTGCTCACAGTCTGCTGATAAAGATGCCAAAATTCCCTAAGTCCCTTTACCTTACAAGTACACCCATGTTTGGAGACCTTATCTATCCTGGCCTTATTCTGCTTCTTATTTCACTTAGTCTTCTCCATGCACTTCTTTCACTTTGCTTCTCTGGGTAGCATAGGAAAAGCATAACAACTCCCCCTCCCCCCCCAAAAAAAAATCATAAATAAATAGGGTTTTCCTTCTGTATACAGCAGTGATCACAGAACAGATATGTCCTGCAAATTACAAATGTTGATGTTAAATAATGCTTTAATTAAGGTAAGATATGGCTGAAAAACCCTCACAAGAAAATAAGGAGGAGCTGGAGCCCATTGATTCTTATTGACAACTGATGGTTCCTACATCGTTAGAGGCAACGTGGGCTGCATTAAACACGGCAACCCCATCAGCAACTACATCTGGTATCATGCAAAAGGCTTTGTGGGATACTGCAGGAGATCCAGATAATATTATGCTTCTCCCTTTTGAAGGCACAGCCCTCCCTTGAAGAAACTACAGACATACCTAAAGATTCTGCATTTTGATGGGTAGTTCACTTCTACTCACTTCCAATTTATATGGCTGTAATACTGAAGAGGCTTATCTCTATATAAATAGTTTGGAACTGTATTTTTTCCACAATATAAAGTCTGAATAAAGATAAGATAACATTATAGCATTTTTTTTCTATGTTGTATTCTAAAATTACTTTGCCAAAAAACTTTTTGGTCTCTGGAACTGCAGAATCCATCACAATGTGCAGAGATATGTTGTATGTATCTAAATGCCTTGTAGGTCACTTGCAGAATATAGGGAATTAGCTGTGAAGAGATCAGTCAAAAAGAATATTTTCTGTAGATGAGGACAAACAAAAGGCAACCCCAGGACACATGAAGCAGCCTGCCGAGGAGCAATAGGAGCTGAGACCAAGATCCCCACTGTGCCCTTTTCCCTTTTCCCTTTTCCCTTTTCCCTTTTCCCTTTCCTTTCCTTCTATTTGATAGATAAGGAATTGGCTAGATGGTCACGTCCAGAGAGAAGTGGTCAATGGCTCAATGTCCAGGTGGAGAACAGTGATGAGTGGTGTCCCTCAGAGGTCTGTATTGGGACCAGCACTCTTTAACATCTTTATCAATTACATAGACACTGGGATCGAGTGCACCCTCAGCAAGATTGTGGATGACACCAAGCTGAGTGGTGCAGTTGACACACCTGAGAGACTGGATGCCATCCAGAGAGACCTAGATAAGGTCATGAGGTTCTCTCATGACGTTCAGCAAGGACAAGTGCAACATCCTGCACCTGGGCTGAAGCAACCCCTGGTATCAATACGAGCTGGGGGCTGAAGGGATGGAGAGCAGCCCTGCTGAGAAGGGCTTGGGGGTACTGATGTATGAATAGCTGGACATGAGCCATCCATATGCATTCACAGCCCAGAAGGCCAACCGTACCCTGGGCCGCATCCAAAGCAGCGTGGCCAGCAGGTCAAGGGAGGGGATTCTGTCCCTCTGCTCCACTCTGGTGAGACCCCACCTGCGGTGCTGCATCTGCTCTGGGGCATCAGCATAGGGGAGACATGTGCCTGTAGGAGCAGGACCAGAGGAGGGACAAAGAAATGATAAAAGTGATGGAACAACTCCCCTATGAAAAAAAGGCTGAGAGAGTTGGCATTATTCAGCTTGGAGAAGAGAATCTCTGGGGAGATCTAATTGCGGCCTTTCAGTGTATAAAGGGGACTTATAAGAAAGATGGGGAGAGAGCTTTTAGTAGGGTCTGTAGTTGTAGGACAAGTGGTAATGGTTTTAGACTGAAACAGCATAGATTCAGACTAGATATACGGAAGACATTTTTTACAATGCAGGTGGTGAAGCACTGGAACATGTTTCCCAGAGAGGTGGTAGATGCCCCATCCCTGGAAACATTCAAAGTCAGGCTGGAGGGGGCTCTGATCAACCTGATGTAGTTGAAGATGTTCCTGCTCATGGCAGGGGGTTGGACTAGATGACCCTTAAAGGTCCCTTCCAACCCAAACTATTCTATGATTCTATGAACTCTTCCAGTCTCCCTTATGAGCAACTGTTACTGCTTGTTGCGGTTTAGCCCCAACCTGCAGCTGAGCACCATGCAGCTGCTCGCTCACTCCTCCCCTCCCAGTGGGATGGGGGAGACAATCAGGAAAAAGAAAATCAAAACTCAACTGGGACAACAACAGTTTAACAGGACAGCAAAGGAAAACAAACAATAACACTAACAATGTATATTTAGCACGTGTTTCACAGCACAAGTCACTCACTGCCCAGAGTCTAATGCCCAGCCCCTCTTGTGCAGCGCTCCTGCCCCTGATGCCATACCCCTCTATATAGTGAGCATGACGGTCACATGGTATAGAATAGCCACCTGAAAATTAACCTTATCCCAGCTGGAACCAGGACACTGCTGTTGTTGGCAGTCTTCTGCTTCAAAAATGATAGATAAGAGCAACTTTAGCTATATTAGTCAATCTAAGCCCTAGAATAAAGTGTTTTTCATAAGTAGAAAAAAGCTTTCCTAAGTTCAATTGAATTTATTCTTGTCCCCTCCCTATCAAGCAGGCAGGCAATGATCATATCAGCTGCTAACAATATGAGATGACTCATACTCTCATATCTGGTTCATCTTAAATGAGAGGAACTGCCTCCCTTGGCCTTTACAGATGCTTGGTATCACTTGGTACATCACAGTTACCTTCCTAAGAATGTCAGTCAGTTGATTCATCTTTTAGGTTTGGGTTTGTTGGTTTTTTGTTTTGTTTTGTTTTGTTTTCCCAAAGAAAGCTGTCTTCTAGGAAGGATAAGTCCCAAGTGTTTAGTGTTACCTAACATAGGTTTCTTTCATATTGCTCTAACCAGAATATTTCTGCTGTTAGGGAAGTATATAAAAATATTTCTAGCAGTTTCTAACTGAATGAGAAAAAAGACGAAGTCCATTCAAAGAATTACTTACATAAATCATGCAAAACCATGAGATTAAGACTAGGATTATTTTAATAAACAAAAAGTTATAAACAATTCATCAGGGCTCTGCCATTTAACATGGCCTCCCTGAGAAGCACAGTTTTTGGGCGTTCTTCAGAAATGTCTAAAAAGCATTGCTCCAATGAGGACTATTCTATATTTTAAATCTCAGGGATTAATGTTGCTTTAGGTAGCATTGTTCTCTGGTCATTATTGAATTAGGATCTGCTTCTAATTTGCTTGACAATGCAACTGGATAGTAATATAGAAGTCTTGAGGGGGCAGGGAGGCATTGAGTTAACACCCATTGGTTTTCATTAACTAGTCTAGCCCTATACTGCGTGGATTCTGTACTAGTACAGTAAGGTAGGCTAACTTTTGACTTGCATGCTTTGGTGGGGGATGGAAATCTCTGTTGTGCAAAACAAAGGCAGCCATCATAGGAAAAAAAGGTGTATTTGAAGAGTCTCAGTTGTTTGTGGTTTATTTTTTAACAAAATAAACATTAATTTATTAAGTAGCTTATTCTTTTATTCAATTGTCAGATAAAAAAACAACTTGATCTGAGTATCTGAATATATTTATACTTTATGAAATAGGTTTGATATATGTGTGCCATATATAAAAAATGCTAAGTTATGGCTTGAGTATTAACTTGAAGTATCACTTAGGTAATAGAACTTTTCTAGCGTTGGCAATATAGATTCAGCTATGTATCAATTTAAACACTGAAATAAATACTTACATGGTAATACTGTTGTCGAACTTTATTAAAGCAATTTATTAAATGAAAATACATGTTATCTTAAGTCTACTAAGTGTTAAGTAGAAGACACTGCTCAGCATATTCTTAAGCAACTCAAATCTGTGTGCCTGAATTCCTTCCATATATTAGAAGGAACTGTGGTGTTGTAAAGCTATAAAAATCAGATGCATAGAATGCACTGTTCAAAAAACAACCACCCAGAGACAATCTACAGAAAAAAACTTTCCAAATATTTGTAAATATTGGCTAGCAAAGATATGTGAGTTAGAATTTTTCAATTAACAGGATAAGCATGAGACATCTTTGTAACACTAAATGAGGCAATACAGTTTTTGCTGTACAATTATTTCTATAACTAAGTGCAAGTCCTCTCCCTCCCTCAGGAAACCATGTATTGAGGGCTGCAAGAGCCTGCACAGCAGATAGACTGGGAAAGAGAAGTCAGGTCAGCATCCAGTATATCATTTGTGGTTCTGCTCTCCTGCCAAACCCCATCCAAACAACCATTTAAGGAAATCTAAGTTGTTCTCTCTTTAGCTGAACTGGTTTGCTTCTGCAAGTCAGGGTATATGAGCTTGCAACTCAAAATATGAGCTATCTATTAGACTACTGAACCATGACCAATACCGTTAACTAACAATAGCCAGCAATTAAATTATTCTTAAGGTGTATAAGACTTGAGATAATGGCGTGGAAAATTTGGTGGTTTAAAATGTTGGGGGAAAAAAAATAGAGTGATATACTACATGTCATAGTAAAACTTTTAATTGGAAGATTTCTTCACATTTTCTCTGGATCTGTAGAGTACCTAGAGTTTCTAAATCACTTAAATGTAGGTTGCTTGCTTCCACTTTCAAGTGTCATGGCTATGCAGTAAAACCACCTCTCATGTTGTCAGAGTATCAAGTCCTTAATCTATTTGGCTCACATGCCATTGGGTAAGTTGCTGCTTGGCAGATATCAGTGCCTGTTCGACTTCAGTCGTTTCAGGGGAGTCTGCTAACTTTTTGATGGGGCCCAACTCATTGACTCTTCTTACGGAAATTTGGCGGGGGTGGCACGGAATGGGCAATGGTATCTGTCTATATGTCAAGGATCAGTGGATGGTGGTTCGTGAGGATGTATAAACCCAGCTGCTGTTGTAAGTATCGGTAAAACGGAATTTGGGGAATGAGAGCTAGACAGAATGAAAAGGAAAAGGAAAGGTATGGGATAGAAAGATCAGATGTTGAAATGCATTGTGGATTGGGGAAGTAAGCTGGAAGGTTTGAGTATATATAGAAATGAAACAACTTGTGAATGAGAGGTCAGAGGATATATAGATGTATCAGTTAATGTGGGACCTGAGCATAAAGCAAATGGTATGGAACAAAGGGTAGAAATTGTACAGAGTCTGATTGGGATGGAGTTAACTTTCTTCATAACAACCTGTATGGTGCTGTGCTTTGTGTCTGTGGCTAAAAAAGTTGGTAACACACCAGTGTTTTGGCTGTTGCTAAATAGTGCTTGCACAGTGGCAAAGCTTTCTCTCTTTTCCATTATTCCAGGCTCCCATCCTCCCAAATGAGTAGGCTGGTACAAGAGGCTGGGAGTCAACATAGCCAGGATAGCTGATCCAAATGGACCTCAGGGATATTCCATACCATATGACACTGTGCTCAGAGAGAGGAGGAAGGGGAGAAAAGAGTGAGAAACAACAGAGGTAACACCAAGGACAGAGAAGGAGGAGGAGGATGCCAGAGCAAGTATTAATGGTGATAGAGGGGAAACCCACAATGGAGTAGACTTTTCCTGAAGGACTACAGCCCATGGAGAACCATCGCTGAAGGAGAGGAAAAGTATGAGAAGGAAGGAGCAGCAATGAGAAACTGTTATGTATTGACCATAAACCCCAACCCTACCATTGTGCCTCTTGGAGCAGTGGAACAGGGCATCAGTATGTGGACATCTGTATGTGCAACATATAGATGGGCTCCTGATCAATGTGGGGACCTGACCTCAGAAGCCATTGTGCAGGTTACTTATGAATATGAAACATGCACCATAATTAAGCAAGTAAAGTCCTTCAGGAATAGATGGTGAATGGGAATCAGTTCTGATGAGGCCTGGCACATAATTGTAGTGGACCACTTCCAGGAACTACCAAGGCAATTGGTATACACTTGCCATGGTGGAGCAACTACTGGGTGGATGAAAACATACCTTGCAATCCATGCCACTGCCTGAAACAGCATCCCAGGCAAGTCCTGTGGCAACATGGCACTGCAGAAAGAATTGCGTCAGATGATGGGATTCATCTCCAAAATAACCTGATTGACACCTGGGCCAGAAAATACAGAATTGAGTGTATGACCCTACCTGCCATCAGCCCCTAGAAAGACTGAACAATATAATGGACTGTTAAAGACTATGCAGTGAATGATGAGTGCTGGGGAATGGAAGCCCTGGAGTGCAAATTTAGCAGAAGCCCCTTGGCTGATTAATATCGGAGGATCAACAAACCAACCTGGCCCTGCCCAAACAAAGCTGCTACACCTCCGTTCTCCTACCCCTATGCCTATCATCATTGATAGATAATAGACATATTGTTTGCAATCTGCAGTGAAGACCATCTTCTTTACTCTGGTAGTTGTATTATGATGAGAGGGCTTCAGGTGCCGCAGCAATGGTACTACTGTGGTTCAACCTGCCTCTGTCATGTGTTACTATAGTTCATCTTCAATAAGTGAGTCTTCTACGTTGCTTTAGGACACAGTCATTATAGATTTTAAATCCTAGTTCCCTGAATAGAATCATAGAATCATAGAATCATAGAATCATAGAATCATAGAATCATAGAAAGGTCTGGGTTGGAAGGGACCCCAAGGATCATAGAGTTCCAAACCCCCTGCCACAGGCAGGGACACCCACCTCCAGCCCTGTAGCT
>KL280032.1:709-18460 GCA_000699545.1 Podiceps cristatus | reverse complement strand
AAATAGTGAAAGAAGTCTTCTGAACAACTTTGAAGTATTTGAAAAAGGCTAAAATCAGAAATTTCACCTGCTGTGATTTGGTGCTCAGCATTGCCTGAAGTGTAACAATACACATCTTAGGCATTTTGACTATAGATATACACCTGTGTGAAAAACATCATATTAATATGCTATCATCAGACTTCCATGCAATTACAACTAGGGAAGCAACTTATATATATTTTAGTTAATAAAGTTCAGGTAAACAAAATTTATAGAAGGAAATACAAGAAAAAATGTGAAACAGATGAAAGAATTCTATTTTAACTAGAAAAATGTATTATGCCGACTACATTTGTTGTAAATTGCCCCAGACCCACCTTGGTTGTTTTGGAGCAATACATTGTAATCTTTTCACAGACTGAGATTACAAAGAAGATCCATATATTTAAATTAAAGCAGAGTTGAATACTGAAGCACAGTGATAAGAACTACTAAAATAAAGTGCCTAATCTAACTTCAGTATTGGAAAGAGATTCATATAGTGGGAGACAGTGAAGGTAGTTGAAATCCAAGGGAAATTTATTTTTCAATGCTATTCCAACATGAGCTGTTGCTATTTAGCTTTTCCACTGATGAAAATTATTTAAAAGGAATAAATTATATGACTGTGTCTTCTAAAAAAAGGCTAAGATGGAGATATACACTTGGCAATTTAATATTTGTGGGCTGAGTAATAAAAATAGATTGTGATTAGCTTCTGAAATCTATATAAGCATCTTTCTAAAAATACTGTATTGATGGAAGAAGTGATAAATGCACAGCTGATTTGACATTATTCATAAATAGTGTAAAATATACATTTTCATTTTGAGATAGCTGAATAATCTTAAACTTCTTATGTCACTGACACCTGGAGATGTTTTTATCTTCTTTCTTCAGTGAAAGTTCATTCCAATCAGAGATGGCCACTAGATCAAGTCACCACTTAAATAACCATTTTTCCCCTTAAGTAAGAGTTTATCATATTTTTCACTCCTTTATTAGTGTTTTTGTCCTCCTGTCTTCTGCTGTATGTGCCAAATCTTACTGGTATTTTAATATTAAATGAACACAAGATACTCTGTTTATGAACACAGATTTCAAAATCATTATTTGCTTTGCGTAGAGAGATTTGGAGGCAACAGAAGTAATTATAAAGTGCAGGGAAAGCACTGGTAAAACACACATTTAAAACTGTCTGGATGCAATACACAGAGAATTCTACTTAGACCTCAGGTTTGCAAATAGCATGGTGTGAATAATAAAAACCAAGTGCATCAAGTCTGGGTGAGCAAAATGGAAGCACGGTCTGGTTGTTTACTTGATGAAAAGCTACTGAGAGGTAAACATTCTCTTGTCTCAAGGAAATGGAGTGCTCCCAAAAAATTATTTTTAAATTGAGAGAAACACACTTCAGTTTAGAGAGTTTTGCCATCAGAATTCATAATGTAGAAATAGTTCTGAAGAAGTGAGCTCTTGCTGGATCCTGGGTTTATGATTTGTGAAAAACTGAGATTTAAAATGTTCAGAAGTCACAGCAACCCTGTACAGATATCCCCTAACTTTCTTCAAAGTCTCCAGTCTCTTAGTAAGAGATAACAAGTTGCCAAAAACTGGTGCCCCTTAAAAGAAACCCTAAAACAAACAAAAAAACCCGAGTCTGTGACATTTTTTTATTAAGATTAAATAACGTCTTTTCCCAATACTTGCCAAAAAAACTCTGACTGTCAAACATGTATGCAAATGTATCACCCACATATCTGAGAATAATACATTCTCCTCACATCTTTTTCCCCCCTTGAAAAATCATTTTTTTTCAATGTGAAAGGATGAAGTTTCAGTCTCAGCTCAGATGTCTCATTCTCATTCCCCACTCTGTCCAAGTGTACAGAGACGGCCCTGGGGTTTGCATTGGCCCCATGGCGAGAGAGGAGCAAAAGCAGGTTTAGCAGAGAACTGGGCAAGCTGGCACATGCATTCCCTCCTCAGAGGAAACAAGATACTTAAGGTAAAAGTTAGCCAAAACTGGTAGGTCACGTGAAGTCTGATGTTATCACTTAATAGGCTGGCCTCAACAAAGAATGGGCGGCAAAGTTTTTCCTTTTTCTTTTTTCTTTCTTTTTTCCTTTTTTTTTTTTTTTAAATAAGCTGTTAGAAAACGTTTATCATGTAATTATCAAAAAAAAATGACAGACTGTATAGGAAAATTTGTGACTAGATTGTTTGAATCAGCATCCAAGTGCAGAAAGCTACAGCTCTCTAATTTTGGAGAAGCTTCGCTTACTTCATCATTCTCACTCTGGTCCTGTGAGACTGAGGAGAAAATTAAGACACTCGTGTTCTATGATTAGGCGTGCAGTCTAATCATAAATCTAAGACAGCTTTGGAGGAGGGTACTGGAGCTCATGCTACAGCAGTATGTCACTAGCCATAGCTCAAATCATGGAAATTCAGTTGGTTAGTGCTCAGGCACAGAAGAGAAATAACACTGGCTGTTTCCTGGTTAAAGCAAATCTAACCTGGTACATGACAAAGATGTACAGCAGATGAAAGTCCCCTCACAACAATCATATCCACAATAATGCAAAAGCTCTGCCCTGATATTATAACTATGGCTAGAGGATATCCATTCTTGCATTTTTTTTCAGCATATTGGCACTGTACTTTCAGTGTCAGTTAAATCATCCTCATGGTCACTCACACTGTTATTTGGGATTTCCATTTCTCTTACCAAGGATTCTGTTAGACTTCCCCATTACTAATTGGCATTAGGTTGGCACATGAACTTCTTATCAGATTGTCACTAATCTTTAGAGGTTTTGCTTTCCTGTTGGGAGGCCCCTTCCTTAGCTATCATTCTGGATTCAGGGCTGGCACTTGTCTTTCCTGTCTATATCAGTTCACATTTAGTTAAATTAAAACATACTTCTTTGGGAAGGCATTGTTTACCAAGTCCTCTCAATCATTTTGCATTCCTCATTTATCATACCACCAATATTTGTGTCATATGCAAATTATATCAGTATTATTTACTTCCAAATCATTTTGTTGGCCCTTACCAGGTTTACACAAATTGACTTAGATGGCAATTTTTTAAAAATTTATTTTAGTTTTTAGTTCACTGTGTACATATAAACCCAGGGAAAAAAAAAAAAAAAAAAAAAAAAAAACACATAGTTATGTGAGTGTATCCTGTGTGAGTAATGTGGCCATTCCTGTGTAGTAATTTTTGTGTTATAAGATAGTAGCAGGCAAGAGTTTCTTGCTGTAAGTGGTACATGTTGAAAAACTGTTTTGCTTAATAGAAGACTGCAGTTCATGGAATAGTTTACTAACCTGCAGAAATACCTATGCAATAACTATGTTTTGTTCAGTAGTGATACCTGTGGTACACTGGTACATTGTCTTTTGTGGTTTTGTAAACCATGTTTCTTATTGTGAAAGCAATAATCTTTTGTGTCAAAGTGTGTTCAGAATTTTTAAATTATAGAGAACAGTTTCAAATGGGAATGTTGGGGGGTTTTGCAAAGATTTTAATTGAATGCATTGAGGGTTCGGTTTCAGGTTAAAAAGAACCCAACCCGAACATCTAAATACAGCAAAATTATTCATGAGAGTTAAGAAAGGGTAACTTCACTATCTGTTAAATAGCTCACGTGTGTTACACAGTAGGAAAAAGAGTCATAGGAATGGTGATCTTTTATAGTTTAATAGGTAGCAACAGACTATGTTAAATTATTTATAATATGCAATGAAGACACAGTCTTTGTTTGCCCAACTGGACCAAAAAGCAAAATTAACTACCAGTGATTTATTTAAAACCAGAACTCTGTTTTTAGGGGACGCATCGTATCATCACTATAAGCTCATATTTTCCATATCAATTTCTGCCAACTCTTCTTCCATAAAGAAAAAGCTCCACCTGTTTTTCTTCAAGTGCCTTTAAATCTTCACTAGTGAAAAATATTTGCCTAGTCTAGTTCAGAGAAGTCTTCTTTTTTATCGTTTTCTTTTTTGTTTTCTTTTTCTTTGCTTCCCCTGGATATTGTCACTCCAATAGTTTATTTCTTATCACGTAAGACTTTAGGTGACGAAACAAGTGTCATTTAACAGATCTGCAGCTTTTCTAGTGCACATAGAGACATCTAGCCAAGGAAGATGTGTTTTTGTTCATCACACATTTCTGGAAAGTATCTTGTCTGACTTTGAAACCTGCCTCTCCCTAGTTTTTTTTTTTAAAAAAAACAAAAAAACAAACAAACAAACAAACAAAAAAAAAAACATTCATTTTTAAGTAAGTCAACACCAAAAGAATAGTACAGGACTTTTTTTTTTTTTTTTTTTTACACCAAAAAAAATTTTTCGGGGTTTTTTTTTTTTTTTTTTTTTTACCCTCCCTTTTCAATTTTGTACCTCCAGAAATCAGTAAAGGTTCAACTGAGCCTTTAAGGTACTGGTCCACGCTGGGGATGGTGGTGATTTGCAGTACTCCGGCAGGCATTCTGGAAGGTTTTATGCCTCAGGTAAGCACAATACTCTGCACAGCTGCTAAAGTGTGGTGGGAGCACTGCCCACTGCTACCTCCCCTAATTGCTGCTCATGTGCTCCTTTCCACAGCTCGCTGCTTCTGGTGGTTATTGAGTGGAGACCATGATCCCATTTCATCTGTGCCTTTTTTAGGGTTGCTACTGTTAGAGCACTAAATGGAAGATTTTTATGGTTTATTTTTATTATACATATGGTACATGTCAGATTTATAGTGTTCTGCTTCCCTAAAAGCCAGTTCTTAAGAGCTTAGCTGATTTATTAGGGCATGTATATATTTTTAGGGATTTAACTCTAGTACTAGAATAATTAGAGCTTACAAAACAAGCATGCAAAAAAGCCAAAAGATTTATTATTTTCCTTTTCACAGCTCATTGCCTTGTAAAATATTAGCAGTGGGGAAAAGCACTGAGTTGAAAGCTTTTAGGTTCCTACTTTCTGGATAGGCATCAAGGTAAGTCACCTTTGGACATTCCCAATCCTTCTGATGAAATTTTCTAGTTGATGCAAAAATATGTAGTGATTTCTTTGAAGCTCAACTGTAATAAATAGGAGTTTCTAAATAAGAGTTTCTGTCCAAATGTTTTAGGCACTCTGATCATCAGCTACTAAAGAGGAAAAAAGGTAAGATTCAAACTGAAAGACTGCGTTTCTCTTTAAAGCCATCAGAACTAAATCACCTTACGATTCAGAAAATACATAATTCTCTTCTGCCATAGGAGAATTTATCAGCAAACAGCTGAAAATAAATAAAAACTGTCAGGTTTGAGGGTTTTGTTTTCTTGTGTGGGGGGGGTTTTTTTGTTTGGTTTGTTGGGTTTTTTTAAAGGGAGTCAGCAACGTTCATTAGCTTTCCTAGTGTTAGATATTTATTCATATTTCTTATCTCTTCACACAAAGGTCTATGTCATGGTGCAATTATGAACTAGAAAGAAGGGACTGAGGTACAAGTAAATTTAGCAGAGATAAGATGTGCTTTAAGGACTTATTTTGTTACAAAGAAGGAAGGGTTTAGCACAAAACAGTACTGTGGAATATTTCAGGAGGAGTAAGAATTTGATGATCAACTTTGACAAGAAAAAGAGCCAGACAGTTTTGTCTAAAAAATAAATAAATAAGTAGGTTTTACCACAGAAACCATTGAACCAAATCAAATCAAATTAAATTCTGCTAACTTAGTATAACCTTGCCAGAAAATTCAAAAATGACGAAATTTCTTTCTCTGCCAAGAACTGACTTTCACAAAGGCACACATCTCCCATGGAAGGTGTTCTTAATGAAAAAAACAAACAAAAAAATCCCGTTAGGGACAGTTAGGGACTATCCCACCTCTTTACTGAAATGATGGAAGAGCTTGCTGTGTGAAGGAGCACATGCTGAGCGGTGCTGGAGGAGGCAGTTGATCTGCCGTTCATGGAGCTGGTACCAACAGTCAGTGCTTTACCCTTCCATGCGTTCCTTCTCAAATGCTGACAGTGGCTTCAAGCCCATAGGGTGTATTACACCCAGTTTGTGCAAGCAGGTGGTTTGTGAATTGTAATGACCCCGGGTGAGAAGTGCCCTCACGGAGTTTTGTAATGGAAGCTATTCTCTGTCTTAGCTCATAAGAGGCTAGAAACTGAACTGGAATGATACCCTCAGAGGAGCTGTCCTCTTTGAGTGTAAAAGATCATTTTAATAATACATTCAAGTTCTGCTCAGAAAAGATATTTTAGAACAAATTAACTAGCTTTTGAAGTCACAAACAGATACATTTTTGGATCCATATATTTAATACGGTGTGTGTATTTAGCATGATAAATGTACAGATAATTTAAAAAAAAAATAATTCCTACCATAATTCTTAGATTTGTGAGCAAAGCTGGTCAAACAGCAAAATACATCACTTTTCATTTACTTAGTCACTTGGCAATAATTCATTACAGTTCAGTTGACACTGCAGATGATGCCTTCCTTCTCACAGGTGACTACTTTGCTCTAACAATCACTTTCTCTAGAAACAGACTGATTTCAAGGAGAAGCTGTCAGATCTAGGATAGACCTTTTCAGGGAACAGGGAATGGGAAAGGGAGAACAGAAAGAGCAGGTGGTAAAAATAGTGACACAGAATGATACAGCTTTGAGTTCAGGTTTCCTGTTTAGTTTCTTGCCTGAGTCTGTTCTTGAATTAATCAATATTTATTTATGAATAAATAATAGTAAGAGGGAGAAAGGACAGAGAGTTAAACCTGTTCTTTTACCACAAAAGGATACCAGATTATGTGTCTAGGTTCAAGCTCTTAATTTGCTTTAGAAGAACAGTGGATTGAATCTGCATTTCTCACTCCTCAAACAGCTGGGTTTTGGCTACTAAGGAATGAACCTCTCTCAACCAAGTTTCCAAAACTTTAATTCTCATGGAAATTGCAAAATTGCTGTAGTCTGTGATCTGTGTGCTTCCTGTCATATCTATTGGTATTATTTTCTTATACCTCAAGATATTTATTGTGAGTTTTTAACATCCAATCATTGTCTGAAATGTTAAACAATCTATCAAGGGTATTTGAGGTTCATTTGAGGTTCTTTTTGAAAGTTTTCATTGGAATTTCATTCTTAGAGAGAATGGAAATAAAAACAAATAAATAAAAACACAACACTTGATCATTCATTAATACATATACACCTGATGAAAATAACATGAGGAATTAGTGGTTCAGACCACATATGTGTCATGAAAATGTGTTGCTATTGGGAAATAAAGTTTAAAGACAGGAGATAAATATGAATATCAATATTTCTAGATTTTGAACTATTTGTAAGTTCTAAATTTTGAATTATTTGTATTGTTATGGTCCTTCTAAATCAGTAATTTTCTTCTTTCTCAGCAAACTATTAGTATTTGTGGGGTGGTAAATGAAACTATTTAAAAGATGGAAGTTATAGAAACATATTGTTCTTCTACGTAATGACTATTGTCAGTTTGTGCTCCTATTAAACTGTTTTGCATTTTATTTTTCAATAAATTCCAGAGCTGAGGCCTATCCCCTCGTTTCCTCCGGGATAATGTAGTAATTTTCTCCACAGTTTAAATTAATGTGACTTTGGACAGAAACTCCAATGAACCAGCAGAAAAACATTATTGTCAACTCATTTACTTCAAGCAAGGATCTTTTCCAGAGTGGGTAAAGTTACAATTCAAATGTAATATCATACCAATGCTCTCAAACCAAGTGACAGAAATTATAGAAGTAACAGCTGATATCTAGATCTTTATTTAAGGGTGCAATGGAGGTGGGTTGATCCAATTCCAGTTATTGTAATAGAAATTTCTGTAATTGACAGTCTGATGGCAGGTTTGTGGGAAAAGATTTATCCTGTGAAAAGCAATGTTTAGTTGTGGTGAATACGTCTCTCTGAGTTCACGGAAACCAGCACCACCTCATAGAGCTAGACTAAACTCTTTTGAGGGCTTGTATGACCCACTGGATGATGTAATTCCAGGTTGTGTTTGGAAGTCATGGAAGTAGCTTCTGCGTGTAAAGAACAGGATAAACTTTCTGAATAAGAAGGAGAGAGGCTACTGAAGCTTAAAAAAAATAATAATAAAAAAAAAAAAGCAGCAACAAAAAAAAAAAAAAAACCAAAACAAAACAAAACAAAAACAAAGCCAACAAAAAAGCAACCAAAAAAAAAATATTTAGCAATATCAAATGGTTTATTTGTATAGCCATCTGCTTTCTGTAGAAACCATCTCTGTCCTCAAGGAAATAGTTCAGTCAGAAGATCAAAGAGTTAACTGCTGTTACCCTTAGCATACGAAAAGTGATGGATTGTAAATAACTAAGTGTTCTTCCTTAAGAGCTCCATACTTATATGTTGAGATTAAACTAAAGTAGCATCACCATCTGTCACTGTGCCACATTGTGATTCCACAGCACCAGCACAGTGTTTTGGGGAGCATCAAAGGGAAAAAAGGAGGAGAAAGAGGACAGATGCAAAGTCAGTATAGGCAAAGTACAAGTTCAACAACGCAAAGCATGTGTGTACTTTAAAGACAGTCTTTATAACTGAATTTAGGTGCTATGTTTACTGTATTCTCAACCTTTATTCCCAACCTTTGTAATAGCTGCTGGTCTATATTAACATAAACATGGGTCTGCTGTGTTCATTGTTCATTATAACTGATTTCTGTTTATGGCCAAGTACATGATAGCTGTCTTACAAAACCACACTTGTAAAACAGTTTGTTTTAGTTGCCACACTTAAAACTGCGATACATATTACTTTAGAATGATGCCGAATTATGTAGAATACTTCATGGTATTCTAAGATTTTGCATTAGATTGCATGATTAGAAAGGAAATATGCAAATATCCTCAAAGTCTAATACTAAATAGATAGTGTGGGTAAAAAATAATAGACCGAATTTACGCTCGGTTTAATACCATTATGTTTATTGCGACCATAAAGGATGAATAACATAATACTTTTTGCTTTTACTCTAGAATATATTTTAACTTTGTTCAAAGATTAATTTTATGTACATACATTGCATCTTTTTCCATTTTCACAGATGGAGCTATAAGGTTTCCAGCAGTCCTTAGGATAGTACTTAAATCAGTATTTGAATGCTACCTGATTTCAGGTAGTATTCTCTGGGTAGAATCCCCATCTGGTCCATAAAGAGCAGAAGGCTTATTCAGTGCCAAAAATGATTACAGTTAATCCTGATTTATAATGTTCCCCTTGCCAACCTTTAGTGTTATCTATCCAGGGACAGTATAACATGAGGAAGTGAATGGCATATATGACAGGGGGACACATGAGTGAGAAAAGTCAATCTGAGTTTGAAAAAACAAAATATCTTAAAATCAATTAGTGCTTAAAATAGTTCTGATGTGTGGTTTTGTTATTTTTTCACCTCTGTGCTTTAAGCAGTAAGTGAATTTTTAAAAAACAACCATATTGATAAAGGAAACATTGGTGAAAGTTAGAAACATATGAAAGTTATCAGGAAGCAAACATGAAGGAAATGAATATAGTAAGTGTTTGCTAATAGCTTTGATGTTAAGAGTATTTGAAAATAAGAAAGCAGTGTTCAGATTCTTATGTTCACCCTGATTATACCTTTCTAGCAGCCAAAAGGAGCTACATAACAAGCTTTAATCAGCTCTGTGAAGTTTACCTTAAAATAAAGTACCTCTTAATTGCTAGCAGCTTAGCAACCTGGAGCAGAAATAACCTGCCTTCTCCAGAAATTTGGATGATTAACCTGGAAGCATTTTCAAGGGATCCCTATAGCTTCAGGAAACTTCTGCGAGTGGCTCGGCAGGTAGACACCAGAGAAGAAAACACAAACATGACTAGGAATAGCATTACCTACCAAGCAAAGCCCTGTTTGCACAGATCACACTTTGCTTCAAAGTGAGAACCTGGCATGGAGTCCCTGTATTCAGATATTAGAATAGAAAAAGTGTGGTTTGAAGGTGGTGACAGCATGCTTTATAATGGATATTTTTCTGCTCGTTTTAGGTACATGCAAGCAGGTTGCACATCCAAACCAGCAGGATTTTCCATCACAAGCAGGAGCCATCCTGAAAGAGTGACAAGCATTTTCATTTGGACTTTTACTATGGTGGGTTTGGCTGATACTTAAAGCTTCAGAAGATTCAGCACAGGCTACCCTGAGACAAGGCTCAGACAGGGAGTTTTACATCTACTTCGACCACATATTCTAAATTTTGGACTTTTAGTGAATATCTATAGCCACCCTTGAACTCTCCTACTAATGACAGTGTGCAATTGGAGGAGCAACATTGGATTTTTTTACATGTCAAGGAAGAAATAGATTTAACAATGTGTCTTTCCTGTTCAAAGATTGCTTTTAAAAGTCCACACCAGCAACTTAGAATTTGAAAGCAACCTTAAAATAACAAAGTCAAAATAGTATGTAAATTGTGAGAAAAAAATGCAGTTGCTTTCCTACCTTCGATTACTTTATTTAAAATACATATGGAGAAATGTCTGTGTTTTAAATGTAAATATCTTGTTCTTTTCTAGGATGATTACATAGGCTGCAATGAACTAACTTGTTGGAAATAAACCTTTCCATAGCTTCTCCAGCTTGCCAGGAAATCCAGCAGCCTGATGCTTGATTTCCTCTGAGGTGACCCTGCACTAAAATTTTTAGCCTTAGTTTTGTCAACCAAATACATGCCAAATCACCATCAAAGAATCAAGAGATCTGTCTGTTGTGCCCAGGTGCACCTGAGTACAAGAGCAGGGGTGCTGCTTCAAGTCCTATTTCTGAACTTTCAGAAAAGCTTTCCAAAAACTGAAAGTCACAGCAAACACTCCATAACTCTATTGAGTTGACACTGTGCCGTATGACCTCCTTGTCTCTATATTGAAGACACAGGGATCTAACAGATAGACCACTCTGTGGATAAGGAATTGGCTGGATGGCCACACTGAAAGAGTTGAGGTCGACGGCTTGATGTCCAAGTGGAGACCAGTGATTAATAATATTCCTCAGGGGCCAATATTGGGACTGGCGCTGTTTAACATCTTTGTCATCTACATTGACAATGGGATTGATATGATCTTTGAGGTCAAAGACCCAAACTATTCCATGATTCTATGTTTCCATGATTGATTCTATCGAGCTAATACATATTGTGGATGCATAAAAAAAATTAGTAAATATGTACTTGCTTGACCAATGTATCAGTTAGACAAAGCAAACAAATATCACAATTCCACTGATGGATCATTTTTTTTCTCTGTTCTTTGACATCAGCTTTTTAAAAACAAAATAGAAGGCAAAGTTTGATGAGGTTCTCCCACTGTACACAATACATCTCTATGAATTGACAAAAATTTAATTGAGGTGACAGGCAATGACCCAACAAGAGAAATAATGCTTTCTCTTTCCGTCACCAAAAATCAAAGCAAAAATCTCTCCATCTTCTAAAATCATTCCAGCTCTATATCTGCGCTACTTAATCTTTCCTCAAGGAAATGTCTGATAATAAGAAATCCTTAACAGAAATAATATAGTGGAGTAGCCCCCCCACACACACACAAAAAGTAAAGCTAAGGAGACTGGTTTTGAAAAGCATTAATAAGGTTGTTTACATTAATAACCAGTTATGCATCAATTGAAGAATGTTTTTAAGTTCTGGCCTGGTATTAACTGAGGACCTGTAAGGCTGGCTCTGTAAGGAGGTGACTGTAGTCAGAAAAAAGTAGCCAAGTCAGAAATCATTTAATAGATGTTTGAGTTCCAGCAGTTTATTCTGTACAGTATGCAGGATTAAAAAGCTGTAGTGAGACTTTAAAGCTTTTAGAGAAGGAGCTGAAAGAATACATTGAAGTTTTTAATGTTATTGCATTTGAGGCTTTAAATTATTTTATTTTCCCTATGATGTTAAACCATTGTTCTTCACTGTAAATATAAAACTTATTTTTCCTTTTATTTATCTTTTTTATTTTCTTTTCTTTTCCTTTTTTTAATAATGTTACCAAACTAAGGTGTGTACAATTTTGAAAGTGTTTTGTTAAGTCATGAGGCCCAGATAACACCACTAGAATAATTTTAGGATTAGACAACTAAAGTAGAATCTCGGTCTGCAAAATCTCACAGAATAACTAAAATTTGTAGAAAAAATAAATTTGTGTGATACAGCCATTATAATATGCATAGATGTCTTTATCTGAAGCATGTCCTCAAGTAGCTTGCCTCTTTCTAAATCCATTTATTCTAGAAACATTCTGAGGCTGCTGATGCAATGTTGCCTTAAAAATAAAAGATAAAATTAAATGTCTGATGTAATTCAGTAGGTAATGCAGGGAGCAAAAGCAGTGCCTTTTGAAAAAAAACAAAACAAAACAAAACAAACAAACAAGGACTATCCTTAATCAGTTAGTGTTGTCTAATGGTTGCAACTTTACTGTTTAACTTTGTTCATTTTCTTCATTGCCTTCATGTAGTCAAACCCAGAGTCCAAGCTGCTAGAGGTTCAGTAGCAAGTCCCAGAAAATTTCTACAAAAATATGCCTTCTATCATCTCCTTCATAAACTCAATAAAAATAAAGGTAGTGTCTGTCAAAAAAGACTTTATCATATTTGTTCTAGTTGGACAAACACCAAAGCTACTTATTTCCTCCATATAGTCTTCTAGTTTAGTCTCACATTAGGTTCCAAAGGGTCTATCAATCAGGAGTTTGGTCCACTTCTGAAACATCTGAACAGAAATTAGTTCTCCCTGTAAGAAAGTCAGCCTCAGGGAGAAGAAACTATCTGACCAAAGACTGTTTCACCTTTAAATTATAACCACAAAAAAACCCTACTTTTCTATGCTGCTTTTTACAGTTTTATTTTTTTACAGTTTTTTTACAGTTTTACAGTTTTATTTTTTTATGCATTCAATAATAAATACATGTATTGTTTCCTGTCTGTGATAGCTGCTCTTTCCATCTGCCAAAATGTGAACTGCAGTTCCCCTCTTACCTCCAAGCCTCTCTGCTTTGGGACTTGTACTTGGATTAGTCAGTTATGATCACTGAACGATGTAAGGTAGTCTTGGCGAAGCAGGTGATGCTATGATTCTGAGGAAAAATGTCTTCATTTTTGTTCTCTAATTGATGATTATTCCTGATTTTTATAAGCCTAATCCTCTCTTCTGCATCATAAATTTTGTATTCATATAATGCATTCTTTTGATGGTGTAAATCAGAAGTAATTCCAATTGGAAACTAATTTTTTCATAGTTACATTTTTTCATCAGATCATTTGCTTTCTTCTTCCATGAAAGCTGTTACTTCAGTGCCATACATCTGACAATCTGTTTAATTGTTTGGTTGAACATGCAGAGGCAAACAAAGTGGTGCAACGGGATTTGACAGACTTCCACTCGTGCCCAGAACAACATATGGATCAGCAGAGAGTTAGGAAGCTTTCATTATTTCCTGTTATCTGACAGTTTTCATGTTATAGGAACACCATATATCTAAAGCCTGTTTCGGGGACCTTTTGTGGTTTTTAGTTGTGGGATTAAATTCAGGTTGCAGCTCCCATATTTGTAAGCACTGTGCAGCACTGTTTATGTGAAGAGCCCTTTGCGGACTCATCCCGGTTTGACTAGATTGCTGCTGGAAGCTATCAAAGAGCTGTAAAATCCCCAGCACTGGCTTTGCCTTTCCTGTGGGTATTGACCAACCTGACAGTCACTTCACAGCTGCAGCTGCAGCTTTTCCCTCTCAGGTCCCCAAACCACTCGGCAGCCGGAATGGCACAGCCAATCTCTTCCGACTGGTAAAGCCTCTCTTATTTCTTGCTCTCTACACGCCCAGGAGAGGAGGTAACACGGGTACAGCCTCTGATTAGACACAGGGCCCCAGAGACTGGCTGACTCCAGAGCAGAAATGCTAAAGCCAAAAAACCATTGATTTCTAGCACATGGATCTGAAATCTAATCAAATTTCAGGGATATCAGCCCATGACCTTTTCTCTTATTAGTGAATTTATGCACAGCTTAGTCCCCGACTCCCTTATCGCTTTGTGTGTGCTGTGCTGCCTTCAGCATAATTATTAGAAAATTTTGAGTGTTAATTGAGCATGATTGAATTTTGATATGAAACATATGCACTATATGTGAGGAGAAAAGTGTGCTGGCATTTTTTCTTGCGGTGGGAAGGGATTAGGTAAGCAAGCTTTATTGCAGAACATAGCATTATGATTTTTCATGATCTAGTTATTTTAACGTAGTTCCATGAGCAGGAGTCTGGTGACATAATGCCATGTGGTACAGTACAGGTTTCACTTAAAATCCATAAAATGTATCATAGTAAGGCTCCTTGCACTACTGGAGTAGAAGCTCAGATAACACTATCTTTTATAAATCTTCTATTTTCAAGTGTTTACCATAGCCATGCAACTTTGCTTTGGGCACAAACTTGACTAGCAATGTCAAAAATACACTTGATAAAACTATTTTTTACAAATACTTTCCAACAAGTCTTGTTTTTCATTTTAGGAATCATATAAAGATCATGGCCCACATCACTTTGCTGAGAGTTTTGATGCTCAGTCTGTACTACAGTTTCTAAACTGCCTTTTTCTTTCATACATTTAATTTTTATTATGTGTTAAAACTGTTTATTTTTGCACTTATTGATGCAGATGTTTTAGTTTCATCATTGAATGTGTGCATTGGATAAGTATCTAAAAATTATTTAAATTTAAAAATGCAATCTAATAGAGGGATTAAAAATATTATTTTCAAGATATTCTTGAAAACTTATACAGTTCACCAGGCCTTTTATGTAGCATTATGGTGCTTTGACTCAAACATTCTCAAACAAACAAGAATTAGGAATAATAATTTGAGTTCCACTATTTTTTTTAAATAGTGCGATCTGCTTTTGTAAGTATTTGTAAATAGTTTACTTCTCTAAAACATTTGGACATATTGCGCAGAAAGACCAGTTGATTCAGCAAATGGAATTTGCCCAATTTTTTTTATTTAAGCTTACTAGCTAAGACCATGGTAGATGCTAAAAGAGTTCAGCTATTTTTTCCATGTGAATGAAAATCATTTTGATCCCTAATGTTTTGAAAGTGAGTGGTCTTTTTCCCTGATATATTGTGAAATATCCAGGCTTGATCAAGTTTTCTTCATATATTTAAGGCTGAACTTTAGATGAGAATCTAAACTTACATCTGTCTTTGCTAACATAGAAGCTTATTAATTAAATTGGTAGATTTTAAGTTAAAGCAATAAATCAAATGTCTAATCTTAAGGATCCATTTTATCTTTGTAAGCTAGAGATCTTACCCAAAAATGCAGGCTTTTTAGCAAAAATAATTACTAATTAAGTTTAAATTGTAAATTTATATTTAAATCATATGATTTCAGACTGCTTTTTTCATTAAGAATGCACTATTTATTTCTACTATTTAAAAGTTCAAAAATAAAGTCAACTGAAGCTCAGTAAATCAAAAATGTTTTCCATGCTCTATAAGGATAGCCTATGAATTTTCATGAGAAAAGCAGATGCTCACTTCTGAAGTTGCAGAGGAGACCATGATTACTAGAAAAGCACTCTAAAATAGCTTGTCATAAATTTAGAATTTATAAGAACTGCATATGTACCTAGAAGTACTTACACACCTCTAAATAAAATTATTTAAGAGCATGTAATATGATTTTTTTTAATCTTATTTAAATTATAATTCTTTTATAAGGCCAAACTAATCACAAAGCTTTGTTTGGATTATGAGGGAAAATTTAATAACATCAGCAAACATGAAGAAATGTGAAGGGAGATTCTTTTCTATTTATTCTTTTTTCTTAGTTTCCACTGAAAACTCCAGAAAGCTTAGGACACCCAGGCATCTAAGATGCTCATTGATAGACATCCATTGGTAATAAAGAATCTATCGTTAGAAAAGCATGCAGTAATCATTTCTTTTAGGGCTTTTTAACCTATTTGGTATTGTGGGATAAACTGTACTTTGCCAAGGGAAAAACTTCTGCAACTTCATTTGTATTCCCCCATTTATCATGCACAAGAGTTACTAGGAGGATGTTCAGGGTTTCAGACTCCATAGGATGAATGAAGTACAGGAGACAAAATAAAATAAAATGCCCAGTTATTTAGAGCCTCATGTCTCAAGCTATTCAGTCAGGTATAATAAAAATGTTCAGAAGATGAATAAGTGGTTAAGAAAAGCTGTCCATAAAAGGCTGGATTTTAGACCCAACTTGTGTTGTCCTTTGCCATTTTCTCATAGTGCAGGTTTGCATTCTTCACACCAGCAGCAACACAGACAAGAAACTTGTCTGCTTCAGAAGAGCTTAAAAGTATTTTTCCTTTCCAGAGAGGGATTTTGTATTTTTTTCCTTTTTTGAATCTCATTTTTAAATATCTCATTACTTTACAGTGCCCTTTACAGTGCCCTGGTACTTTACAGTCTAGAAATAAGACTCAGTTTATTCTTGAGGCTAATTCATGATGACACCCTGCAAATTCTAACAATGGAGTATCTCTCAGTGACCACTACTTACAGTTCACAACATGTAGGTCTCCATTCGATAGGATGAGTATTCAGTGATTTCACGTGGTGAAGAAGCTGGAGTCAGACTGTGTTTAAAATGGATCAACATGTTTTTGTATCCTGCAGGATGCCAAGGGAAGAGTTGTATATCGTTCATTAATGAGTAGCTGAAAAGGAGATAAGGCAAAGTAACTATTCCTAAATATAACTATAGAGACAGTGGGAAGAAACAACACATAATCAAGTTTTGGAAGTCCTCTGGGGGAAAAAAAAAAAAAAAAAGGATATTGTATGACATGACACAAAATAATCATTGAGATACAATTAATCTGAATGCTTTGGGTTTGGGGAAATATGGTGTTATTAGTATCAGATAATAATAATAATAATATGCATAGTAGTAATATCCTATAGATGTTACAAAAATAACATTTAAATTTAGCCATGGATTATTGGAGAAGAATAAAAATGTGTGACTTCAGGCACAGTTTTTCGGTACTGTGTTTTATACATTTAAATTATACTGCAGTTGGCCAATGGATCACATTGAGATTAAATAGGCCTCTTTTTCTTACAGGGGTACAACTGAACACGGAATCATAGAATGGTTTGGGTTGGAAGGGCCCTTCAAAGATCATCTAGTCCAACCCCCTGCCATAGGCAGGGACATCTTTCACTAGACAAGGTGGCTCAAAGCCCTGTCTAGCCTGACCTTTAACATTTCCAATGATGAGGCATCCACAACTTCTCTGGGAAACCTGTGCCAGAGTCTCGTCATACTTACCACAAAGAATTTCTTCCTTGTATCTAATCTAAACCTCCCTTTTTCAGTTTAAAACTATTGCCCCTTGTCCTATCACTGCAGGTCCTATTAAAAAGTCTCTCTCCATCTTTCTTGTAAGTTTCCTTTATATACTGAAAGGCTGCAATAAGGTCTCCCCAGAACCTTCTCTTCTCCAGGCTGAACAACCCCAACTCTCTCAGTCTGTCTTCATAACAGAGGTGCTCCAGCCTTCGGATCATTCTTGTGGCCCTCCTCTGGACCTGCTTGAACAGATCCATGTCTTTCTCATACTGGGGACACCAGAACTGATCAGTCATGCTAAAATATTTATTAGAAGGTTCAGTTTGCTTTGGAAACACTT